>JAGDQP010016856.1:22385-39748 GCA_022664845.1 Lepisma saccharinum
CCCCCCCCCCCCCCCCCCCCCCAAGGTTGTAACATCTGATATTCAGATTTAAAGCTGCAATAACCCGGTAATTTATAAATCCCATTTAAAACGTCAAATCAGTATAAATTGAGTACTGGGAGTATAAATTGAGATGTTCCCTTATGTTTTTAACTCAGTGGTTTTAATTTATGATTAGCTTTTCTTTTTTTTACATTCTTTAGTTCACAATGGTTCGTGGTGTCCTCAAATTTTGCAACGTTAATTTAGTTCATTTGCCGACATCATAGAATGATGGAATTTTGCACAGCGACGAAAGTCGGGTGATAATACAATATTCCATTGTTACTTTTGTATCTTTCTGTATATTTATATATTTTTAAAAGCTTTTTTTTTTAATATTACGCATAAATACTAGCCTGCAATGATTTGGCTTTTCACTGATTGCAGAACACTTTAGGATTTGGGTAAAAAAATAATTTAAAAAAACTTTTAAAGACAATACTTTTCTTATACAATTCGTTCTAGGAAAACAATTTGTTTATGCATGACTAAAAAGAAAAGCATGGGGCGCGCCAATTGAATAATTTATAAAGTGACTGTATATGAGAGAACCTCTCCGCATATCCGCCACTCGAAGTTTACTCGTTCGATTTTTGCTACAAGCGAAACCCCAACGAATGTGTTGTCAACTTTTGGTTCCGCATTAGACAGAGAGAAGTCAACCAACTTGCCAAGTCTTCTTTCTCTATTTACGACTTGCAAAGATCATTATCATTACTCTCAGACAGAGGGCGTGACAATCTAAATTTGTAAAGGAATGAATCACTACATAGCTCTACATCAAATTGTGTGAAGTAAATTTAATGAGTTGACTCTACATTAGGCAGATTTTTTGTGTATGTCAAAAATATACAGACACTTATTTACCATACCTGTTGTTATGGTTGGTAAAACCGCGAGTGTGATAGAAAAATCTGAAAGCGAGTGTAGACTGCCAACTTTTAGCCCGCGTTCGCGTTTCTCTCCCAACTCAGATCTCAATTAGTTGCGTAATATTATGCGACCTTGGCAATCGCCTCGCCATTGAGGGAGTAACAGGCAGCAGGGTTGCCAGGTATATGGACTCTTTCGGAGATTATAAGACAATTTTGCCTGTAGGTTGTGTGATTTTGAAACGGGGTACGTTCACAATTTCAGACGTCGCTTGAAGTGGGTAATTATGTAACGTTTAGGAATTCCGGCAGATATCATTTGTTTTCCTGGTTCATTGAACTTGCAAGTATTTTTCAACAACCAGAGAAATTGTACTATTCTTAATATTCTGGAAAGCGATAGGTATAGCTACTCCAATGCACGTTAATAAATCTCCATTTTCGCCAATGCTGCCACTGTTCCTTAATATTACCAAGGAGTTGCGTTTGTCTTCATCCTCTTCCGCGTTTTCCTTCAATCTTCCGCTTGAATACTTCCTTAATCATCTCGTATTTTCAGTGTTCGCTGATTTTTTGTTCTTTTTCATCACTACATGTCGAAAGCTTTGTATTTTCTTTTAGCGCTGTTTAGTAGAATTCGTCTTTCGGCTGCTATAGCACAATACTGTATACAAAACTTTTTTTTTAGGTATTTATTCATCGGTTCGCTCCTTTCTTTCTGACACCTTAATCTTGAATCCATAGCAAGCATACCTTTTTTTCCTTACTCAGCCCTCATGTCTAAACCATAGCCATCTGGAGAGAGCAGTCTTCTGCGGTTTCTATCCAAATATTGCCAGTTCTTTCTTTTATATTCTTTTCGCTCTTCCTTTCTCTCTGTAGTTCTTGCACAAGGGAAAATATATGACCACCTTTCGATTTTGCCATACGCTTTAAGAATATGGCAACGCTGACGATAAGTTCTTGTCGGAATCTTTCTGGGGGTTGGTGGGTGTTAATGTTTGGCCAAGTGGTAGGGGAGCCGGCTGCCCTCCAGTCCTTTGGACCCAAGGCTTTTAAGAAAAGATCCGGATAGCATATCGCCACGGCAATATATGGCTTCCAAATACTTGAAATTATGTATACCTATACCAAAAATTTATAGACCTCTCTGCGTCGCAAGGAACAAAAATCGTTGAGAGAGAGGGAACATAGGCCTATGATTCGGTTCCATTATTTTTTGTTTCAGAATCATCTACACATAAACTTCCTGTTGTAAATATGGATTACTGCAGTGCATACATCCATGATACTACGCAATGGCCTCCAATCATACACAAAATGCAATCCGGTTTAGTTGTTTGGCGCTTTAAATTAGAGCACTGATAAGAACACTAGAATAGACATGGATAGACTTTGTGTATTACTCCGTCAGTGTAGCCAGCTTCATTTATGAGAGAACAAAGAAACGTAATATCTTTTTTATATTTTTTATCCACTTCCACTTTGAATTCGCACGTAATAATTTGCGCATAACCACGGCGGCAGGATTTGGTGGGAGGCATTTTTGTTTAAAATAAAAATAGAAGGTCATAGATGTACTAAGCAAAAGTCTCCAACGCACTCATTTTCATGTGTTACATTCAGTCTGTTTCCTTCAATGTAGGCTTATATCAGAATACTTTGAGAAGAACAGAAATTATAAAGCATTTGAATGTTACGTGATTGACGCAATGAAATTGGCATCAGCTTTAGATATAGATCCCAGAGCTAGGTAATATAGTGTCGATCGTAAATCAAAACAAAAAGAAGCACAGTTTGAGTAAAAGGTAGAGGGTGAAGCTATTGAAAATCCACAAACATCACCAAAATTGATTTATTTTACAAAGTTCTAGGCGTGATTGAGAGAGACTTGAGCAACTTAAACATCAGACCGAGCATTCCGATTTTCTTTACAATATCAATTATCCGAACCTGAACTTATCAGCATGTCAACAAACAAAGAATCGATAACTATTAACTCCTAGAGCCGGATTAAGGGAAGGTTTAACGGTGTAATGCCTCGCCATCTTGGTATGACTTTTGTATTGATTTACATGACAATTATTTTATTCGTTTTATGTCTCTCAGGAGAGTAATTTTTTACTTCTGTTTTCGCCTAGTGTTTTCATGTTTTCTTTGACTCATGCTGTTTTATAGAAAAGCAATATTTTACACACGAACAGTATAATTTCCCATTGACATCTTGTGATTTAGATGGTAAATTATTAATAATACATTATACTCATATATTTGAAGAAACTTCAAAAACGAAAACTCTGCAAGAGTTAAAATAACCACGCAGGTAAATGTCGTGAAAGCGGAACTTCAATATTTTACTTCTGAGAGACATAAGACGAGTAAAACAATTCCCATGTAAATCAATGGAAAGGTCATACCAAGATGGCAGGGGTTATCTACACTGTTAAGGGACTACAGTCACTCTAGAGTTCACAGGTAACAGAGGCCCTGTTGATACTTCGTATCTACAATTTTTGTCACCTAAAGTTGCCGCTATCTTTTTATTGAAAGGGAAAAAATAGGTGGACTTTCCAGTTGAAACTTCGTGGAAAATAAATGCCCTCTAGACTTATTTGTTACAAAGTTTCAACTGGAAAGTCCGCCAATTT
The DNA here is from genome assembly GCA_022664845.1 of Lepisma saccharinum. Taxonomy (NCBI): domain Eukaryota; kingdom Metazoa; phylum Arthropoda; class Insecta; order Zygentoma; family Lepismatidae; genus Lepisma; species Lepisma saccharinum. Next base: position 25,948 of record JAGDQP010016856.1, read on the forward strand.
TTCTCCTTTTAATAAAAAGACAACAGCAACTTTAGGTGACCAAAATTGTAGATACGAGGTATTTTACAGCTAACGCTAGGTATATACCCCAGGGTGTGAGTCAATAGCCCAGGACCCTCAAAGAAATTAATCCAGCGCTGTATAACCCCATTGTTTAAAAAGGCCAACTGAAAGTGGTTTACGCTATAATTAAGTCTAAAAGAACACCAAAAGAGTTTTTACAACTAATTACGGAACACGACTTTTTAGGGTTTAACTTTTCCTCGTAACGGTGGAAAGTGGAGAAAGAAGTTTTTCGAAACTGGAGCTAATAAAAAACTATCTACAGTGTTGCATGTCTGAAACAGAGTTGACATGACAGACCACCAATTGACTGAAACAGACTGCGCAAATATGATAAAGGAATTTGCAAATATCCAAGCAAGAAAGTTTTCTGTCAATTAAAGTATATTGAATAAAATTAAAATTTTAATCATGACTGTAAAAACAGTTTTGTTATTTTTATTTTTTGTATGGACCTATGAAATGGATGTAAGTGAACAATAATCTCATATGTCAAAATAATATATGAATCGTAAATAATATGTACTATATGTTAATGTATTTTTATAGTTATTTTGCTATAAACATTAACTCGAAATTGGTCATAAGGGAGGGTAAGTGAAGTCTTGTACGGTTTCTATCCATTTTTCACAGCAAAAATTTTAAAGTTGGGGGAATGTTTGTGAGACTTTAACGGAGGGTAATCACCCCCCAAAGGGAGGGCTGGCGGAATCACTGAGTGTAGCTATATTTTCTTATATTGGAACACAACACTACCGGGAATACGTCGTGTGACGTGACATCTGGTGAGAAATGAGTGTTAAATATGCTGGAGAGGTTCTCTTTCGAGTCGATTGTAATCTTTAATGTGCCACCTGCGTTTCCTTTGTTTGTTTTGCTTATTCAAGATTTAGTCACATTGCACACAAGTGTTCTGTTGTTAACTTTCTAACATGTAGTTCTAGCTCTCATACCAATTTATCTATATATTTTTAAAACAAATTTCTGTCCAATATCACACATCCTGATCTAACGTAAAGTAAAGCTTTTCAGCAAATTAATAGTACTAACCATTTCATTTATAAAATACCGCCTAGATTCAATATCCATGAAAGATTTCTTTACTATGAGTTTATCCTACCGGCAGTAAACAGATCTTCCTGGATTCTCTTCCAACTCTATCCCTGTTCTCTCTGGTCTACCTCAAGGTTCTGTTTTGGGTCCTCTTCGTATTCTTCTATATCTAGATCACTTATCCGAAATTCAAAATTACACTATATATCATACCCTTAATCCGGAACCAAAATTATCCTTTGTGCTGACGATTGTTCTGAAAGTCACGATATTGTCAGTGTCCGATACTAAATTCTTGCCAAATTTCTTGAACTAATGTAATACGTTAAGTTTGAAATTCAATCCATTAAATTATCTAATGTTTATGGCTTCCTTTTTGAAATAAGATTATCTTCTGCCTGTTTCATTGGTGATGATCCTAATGCCAAAATGTCATCTCAAAAGAATCTTGAAGTTGTACACTTAGATTCATAGATGCTGGCTGATGACAAATGTTCATAGGTTCAGAAAGTTCCTCAATTTGGCAACTCACACGTCACACTTTAAACCTGCATCTATTACTATTTCGAATTGCCATATAGTTTTTTTTTTTCGAACTGTAAGAGCTTTCTCATTAGCCATATTCTATATATCCAGTGGCGTATACATTGAGGTGGCCGGTGTACGCCCCGTCAAGGAAAAATACTTTTTTTACAGCATTATTTCAACAATTTATCTCAGAAAAGGCTTCGATTTATTTCGGGACAAATCTTATTTATCTATAAAAATAAAGCTTTTGGAGATTCCGTTGTCATATGAGGGAAAATTTGTACTTAGAAAATTCACTTTAGCCGGAAAATATCGAAAATGTCTGGTGTATTACAGCTGCCCTCCCTCCCTCACAAAAATCCTCGAACCGCCACTTTATGAATCTGTATGTATTTGATAAAACCTTTCGTCGTTACTCATGTTTCTACTATAACTTATAATATTAGCTATATGTGATTGATTGGCCATCGCTACAAATTTACGATGTTATCTATTCAAAAGTTTAGTCACATCCACAGTTTGATCACTGTAAAAAAAGTCATTCATTAAAAAAATAGGTAGTGACTACAGGCTCGTTAAGTTCTGACTCCAATATCTACAGTTTGATCGCACTATAAATATTAAATTACTAAAAAGTAGATAGCTGCTAGAGACACATCAAGTCCTGACTCCAACATTTACAGTTTAATCACTGTAAAACATTCAATCACGAAAAATATAGGTAGTGGCTATAGGCATGTCAAGTTCTGACTTCAACATCTAGAGTTTGATCACTGTAAAAGAAGTTCAGTCACTAAAAAGTAGGTAGTGGCTAAAGGTACGTTAAGTCCTAACTCCAATGTCGATCCATTGACCTACCAACATTGTAGGCACATACGCCTGGGCCCTAGGAGAGCTTAGATTTCCAGAGCTTGAGTACGTTTCGTTCAATTTTCCAGCTACTTTTGCCGATTCAGTTCCAGTGATAATAAGCAACAAGTCACAGTAGTGTACTGGAAATACCTTTTCGAAGTCGTTCGCTTCCAGCGGCCCCGGTGATCTACGCGGTAGATCGTTGGATTACTGCCCTCAGGTCAATATTCTTATTCTTCTTTCAACACACTTCCCTATATTATTATAAATAATCCCTTGTACTTCGCCTGGGTTCCAGCATCCTCCAGGCCACTTCCGAAATAAAAAATAATAATGAGAAGAATATTTTTAGCCAATCAGAGGAAACAACATTTGAACGATCTGATACAATTATCAAGTTGAAGATTTCTTCAAGGCGAAAACATTGCTAGATTTATTAAAATTCAAAAGTTAAGATGGTTATGACATGTAAAATGGATGGTGGAGTCATCTATGCCAAAGAAAATGTTGAAAGGAAATTTATATTCGACAGCAAAAAAAGCAAGGGAGACTGAAGAAGAAATGGATAAATGATGTGAGTGGTGATGAAGAAGCTAGAATTAGAAGAGTGAAAGGAAAAGGCAAAGCATATAAGAGAATTTAAGCTTATAGTTGTGAAACTTAGGTTCACCAAGAGCTGTCTGTAGCTTCGAGTGGTAAGATGAAATAAGAATGTGAGGTTGAATCCACTGACAGAAAAAAGTCACACAGGGGGCGTTTGGAATCAATTCCTATCTCCTACTCCCTTCGGGTAGGAAATATTGAAGGTACCTTCGTTTCTTGCTCTTGAAGGAAATGGTTTCGTACGTCCCTCGACAGGCGCGACATCTATTGCTAAATGTGAGAAGATATCTTAACCTTCGTTATTATGTCCATACGTCGATTGGTACTGTAAACATATAGAAAAAATAGCAAAACTCATTTATTCCTCCATAGTAAGAATTACAGGACGCACAACAATAAATTAGTATGACTTCAAAAAATACATTTGGTTGGAATGTTGCGTGCTATGTTCGCCAGAACTTTTTGAACGAATGTGAAACCCAAACTGGTGAGTGTGTATTTAGGTTTTCACGATTTGCTCTATTTAACGTAAAATATCTAATGCTTTTGTAAAGTTGGAGAGGTAGCATCTCCCTATCGGGGTTCTGGCGGAATTACTAGCTGCAACATTTCTTCACATGTAAAAAGCAATGCATCTGTGTGTTGCGTTTAAAACAAACTGATGTGTACTGCTAACGTGGCTTTATATTTCGTGTGTACTATGTACAAAGGTCCAAATAACCTTTCAACATTTTTTAATTATCGAGAAAGAAAATCAATGACAATGGTGCGTTGTGTGTTATAAACTGAGTACAAACGTACATATCCATTTGCATTTATCTCGCGAAGCTTGAAATATCAGGCTAGCATTAATACCACAAGAATAAGAGCTTACTTGGATAAACTTTACTTTATGGCCCGCATCTTCCGCTACGTATTGAAGAATATGTACGCTTTACATCACTTATTACTTTACCTCTAATTGTCGCAGACAATTTTATAAATATCTAGTGACAGCCAGCAATCCATAAAGTATTACGAAAAACTATGTCATTATTTCGTTAAATACGCATTCGAGTTGATCAACACCCAATAAACATGGTAGCATGCGGAGGAATACTTATGAATACATTCCGTGTCAGGGTTCGATTTGCTATAAATTACGAAGGGGTGATCCTAAAGCTAGTGGTTGCTGGTAAGTTTCAAAATATTACCTGAATGGGTAGAAATACAAAGATTTTATCCCTGGTTGTGATGATATTCGGAATCAACAACCGGTGATAAAATGCTCACGCACCAGGGAAGATCCCCGACATCCCTTCGGCAAATCGAACACTGCTTTGTGTTATGAATGACCGTCCACAAGAAAACACTGACAGTATCTCGAGAGAGCAAAGGGGATTAGTTAAAGTCAGGTTAGATATGTTCCTGTAGACGTGATGTAGTCCCTGGTTTTTCTCTCGCCCTTTCAATTTTATTTCATCCTTGAATGACTCGAAACATTGTGTTTAGATGTGACAAAGATAAGGGGCTCCCCCGTATCGGGAAGGGCGTAAGGCATAGGGCTGTTACCGCCCATACAATTCATTTTATCTTATAGAAACATTGTATACTTACTGTACTCTACATTGTGCTATTGTTTGTCCTAATCTTCAAATACGCTGTATAGTAAAATAGTCAAGAGTTTGCGTGTTGTACATAACTGCATTCTAACTTTTCGTTTTCTGTACACCTTTATATCAGGCGCTTATTATGCGTAGGATAATATGAGGAAGTATACGAGGGTGAACAACCTGAGTATTTCCTTCAAACCCTCTTTAAGATAATAATGCAATAATCTGCAATGCAATGAAATTTATAATCAAGGTTCCTAGTTATTGCCAGATGAACATGAAGTGATAATAAAATAGATATGCTACAGTGAATTATAGAAACATGCAATTTGTAAGATCCCCCCAATGGTGATGTAACCCCCGAATTGTCAAGTACACGGCCCTAACTTAATTTTTACTGGAAGTGTGTGGCATAATGTAGAATAAAACTCTATATAAAATATGGAACAATTCAACTTGCTTCTCTCCAATTCAATTTTTGCTTTACTTCCCCAAACTAAATACACTGACTGAATCCCTGGATAGAAATGTTTCATCACTACAGATTTAGAGGTGTGAAATCTATAAGCTGCACTAAAATTAAATCGAATTTAATTTAGTACGGTGAAATGTAAATGTTATAAAAAAACTATTTGGATTTATATCACAATTTCGCCGCTAGACAAATATATATATATACAATTTATTTTCTTTCGTTAAAGTACTGTCCAATGTTTACTATGTTAAATGTACTTTGGATGGTAACACTTTTATCTAGGTTTATTTTGGTGAAACAGGCGGTAACATACCTTCTGTCTCGCTGGGTTTTCTGGGTAAATTAAATGGCCGAACTTCCGGAAAGGCACCTTCAATGGTACCTTCATGAAAGGAGCTATAAAAGGTCCTCTGCGACTCTTTCTTTAGGTTTCGAACGACCTTCAATATGGCGGCGACGAAGGAAAAGATGCTTTTGACGGAAAAGGTAGCGATTCTGAACGTGCTAATACAGTTAAAGATTTTTACAAAATGTCGTGTTATCGAAAGCCGAGTTTGTAAGATTCTACTGTTTTGATGTTTCTAGTTCTGAAAAATATTTTCTGCCAGGAACTTTACTATCTGAATCCAAGTTATTTCTTTCAACTTTGCAGCTTTCCATTTTGCGAAATTGGCAAAGTCCAAATTCATTTTGTTCCATGACTATAGAACGGGTCTTTGTAGTTTGAGTTTTTTTGGTTTCCCGTCTTGCAATGTCTCTTCATTAATACTTTGCGAATCTGACAGTTGAATATTGCAATGTGTCTTTTTACCTAAGAGACAGTATGAACTAGGAAAATGTTTTGTTTTTTTAATTTTGAATAAAAAATATATTACTCCGAAGTAGAGTGGGGGCAGTAATAACTTTCAGCATGCACTCGTATACAGTTACCAGCATGACACGCGAAACTACGTGAAAGGGCATGTTCAGGATAATTATTTATTTTGATAAAATTCTGCTGATGATGACAATAATATTGCGCTTAATGTTATTCAGCTTTTTAATAGAATAGTCAGTCTTGTTATTTAATTGATACACTATATCGTGTTCATTTTGTCTGGCAACGATAGAGCAAAAATTGGAAGAAGTCCTGTATCCACTGGTTAATTCCCCCCTCTTTTGTACGACATTTTATTCGTATTAACTGGCAACACTTCCTGCGCCTGTTAATCTGTTTAGCACCATTCTTTACTGCATATGAGCGCCACAATCGTGTGTGTGTTCCTTCTGACGAACAGCGAAAAGACAAGATAACTTTTTGTTACGTAAAATGTTCCTTGAGTAGGCGGTGAGTTCTTGTTCGTGTCTTCTAACACGCCAGAAAAGATGGGGAAAAACGTTTTTGCAGAGGTTGTTGCTGAAAGAGTCTCATTGCATTGTTTTGTATTTCATTATTATTCACCAACATCTCTTCCCATCTTTTGTTTTTTGTGTTGTTAATTTAGTTTATTTCTGAGAAAATTTTAACACCGACTCTACGTGTTAAGGGTAACAAATTAGGGTCCACAGCGGGTCATGAACCCAGAAGTCAGACGAAGTTCTCGGGGCAGTAAGAATCCTAATTGAGCGTAAATGATTAATGAAAACAAAATATCTAACTTGGCTGTGTAAAATTTAAAACGCGTAATCTAACCTGACGCATAACCTAACCTAACGTAACTTGTAAAATCTAAATACAAACTAGAAAAGGAATCGAAAGGAGCACGGTTTTAAAAAGTTGAGTTGTGAAAAAAAATGGGGGTAGAAATGGCGCTAGACGGGAATCGAACTCGGACCAACTGCATACTAATCCAACGCGCTAATCAGTACACCGACTTCCCAGAGCTCTGGAACTCATGACAATAGTAGCTGGGATAGTCGGATTGCAGTCAACGCGAGAAGGTTTGACATAATAGTACACCGAGTGCGTCCAGAAGTCAGGGATATGTGAATGTTTGTTCGTATATGGGAAGGATAACCCACCACCAGACCTCAAAATGATATTTCCGATTAATAAGGTGAACATTTGTTTTGCAGTGATTCCGAGGAGAATATACACTCTATCGTAACTCCTACTTTTTCCTTGTTGCAACAGTAGGGTCGCCGGAACAAACGCGAAACGGAATAAGCGCGAAAGGAACTATCGCAAAAAGGAAGTAACGCCAACGGAACAAGCGTGAAAGGAAGTAAAGCGAACGGAATAAGCGCGAAACGGAATTAGAGCGACAGGAACAAGCGCGAAAGGAACTAAGGCGAAAGTTTCGCGCTTATTCCGTTTCGCGCTTGTTCCGCAACCCCCAACAGTAAATTTCACTACCTTTTCTTTTTCTCCCCAGCACTACGTGAAAGATTACTCCATTCTCAATACTTTTTATCTCTACTCTTTGAGTTTGGAGATTAGAAATATCAAATATTTAAGTCAATCAGAAAATCCTTAATGTGATTTTAGAAAAGAAAAAATACAAAAATAGTATTTTGCGAAAAAGTAGAGAATACAAACATTAGGAACACAGAAATCGTTTACGATTGTTTCTTAATAAATGAAACATAACAAACTTTGGAATAATATTTATTCTTAAAATCGGGGATAAATGCCTTAATCCGGGGAAATCCGGAAACCAGGGACGAATGGTCACTCTAATTTATTTTTTAAAGCTTTTTTTAAGAGAGCACATTTGTGAACATTCGAACTTTTTTGATTATGATTAATGCTCTTAGAGCAAGATGAACCTATGCTGGTTCTTCATTGCCTCAAATCGGATGGAGATAATATAATGAAAATGGACCCACAATTTATAGCAGATTCTGAATCATTACGTTCGATGTATCACCAACGGGAATCGAGCCCAGGACCGCTTAATCACAATGTGATAAGCGATACCACTCAGCCAGCTAGACGAGGATAAGCCCTTAATAACGGGAGCTAGGAGGCCTAGCCCCAAAATAAAATTGCCTTGGCTCCTCCAAAAATATTCTACTTTAATGTAGATAGGAAATAAAAAAAAACATAGCATGACCTCCTAAATTGCCCCCCCCCCCCCATTGTTTCCACAATTTGTCACAGGAGGAACACCTAGTTATAAACAGAAACTGGATGTCAATTTGAAAATTTAAAGCAAAAAAAAATGAAGAAGAAAGTGTGCACAGAATTAAAACCCGTATCGAAATTCCTCATTTTAAGATTCTTTTTTAGGTTTCAAATTTTGTGCAGTCCTTTCATACGTGAATTCTCCATTGATAAAGAAGTATATACACGTATAAATATACTGGCCAAAATTTCAGATTTAAAAGTTCGGGCTTAATAGTTTTTTTTTTTTTTTTTAATTTGTCTATCTTTATTTTTCGTCAATGTACTGGGTGAAAAAGTGCAAAAGAGAGTAAAACATATGGGATAAAATACTTCAGAACAACGAATAAGAAACACACACACGCGCGCAGTTTTATACACGAACTAAACGTGTGTGATCGGATAAGAACAGACAAAGAGCTGGTTTCTATCTCATTTCCGGCCGGTAACAATTCGTGCTGAAAAGTGAAGTCAGATGTTTTACAGCCATTTCGTGTATGTGTAAAGAGCATAAACTCTTAATAAGGTAAATAAAATTTACTAAAGCATGTTAGTAAATTTTGAAAACAGCGACTGAATTCAGTACAGGCTTTAGATTGAAACGTTTTCTCAACGTGTGCAATGGGACAAACTATACATAAACACTCTTAAAATAGGACCAAAATTTGTATAAATGGAATATTTTACACAATTTGTATGTCAATTCAACAAAGGAAATCGCCCACGGAGAAGCACGCGGCTTCAAGCCCTGTTGTCCACCATCCTCACTGAGGTTTTCCCGAGTTTATTTCACTTTCACCAGCCGAATGACGGGATGATACCTCAACTAAAGTTCTGGATTCTACCTTCTCTATACCTGCACCAGAAGCTTAATCGCCTAGGGACGTCATCCCCAAGATGTGACAGGCTTAGGCCAGAAAAACAGTTACCAGTTCATCCCAGAAAACATTATTTTTAGAAAACGAAAGAACTTCCAATTACGAATTGCTGAAAATTACTAAGACTTTGCATCATCACTCTAAAGTATGCAATTCGTTTTACTCCACTGTGTCTTGGGGTGCATACGATACAGGATAAGTGAGAATTTAGAAAAGTATACTTTGATGACGGGTTCAGGTGGAAAGGCACGTAAATGATATTTTGTTTCAAAATCGAGTTAAAATCATTACATGAAATATCCCTGAGGATCCAATATATAAAGTTATTAATATGCAACAGCTTGAAATGACTGTTGCAGCTCATTCTAATTGAGGTTTTCCAGTATTTTTTTACTTTTATCAGGCGAATGCCGGAGTGCTATCTTAGCGAAAACCCTGGTAGATACCTTCTTAATCCTTTTCCCGAAAGAGTGATAGCCGAGAGACGTCACCACTCAGATATGACGGACTTAGGCCATAACTGCTTCCAGCTCAGCTCAAATGAAACTAACAAAAATCACTAACTTTGCCAGGGTGTCTTTTGAAAAGATGTCACGATGTCTTTCACATTTGGACCTTTTCCAGGTAGTATGCCAGCTTGCAACAAGGTTGCCAGTCACTTGCTTTGAGCTTGTCCAACTTTATATTGTGTTGAACTCAATAAACAACTATGAATCAAATAGTTTTAAAATGTAAGTGGTTTGGTTGTTATAAATATCCTAATTCAAGCTTGTTGGAACATCCAGTTATGCGAGGAAGCTTGTCAAACTTAAAACTTATTTGAATTTTGTTTCGTTACATCTGATGTAGTCTCAGTGCTGTAGTCTAAATCTAATTACGTACCAGGACTGTTTCGCCGTAAGCTAGTGTTCCCCAACGCCCAACCTTTTTTTATAGCAGGCGTCTTTTGCGATCTGGTGGACTAAGTTTAAAAACCATTTGGAAAGCCAACCAGGGTGTGTCATTCCATGGTATGGTGACTACAGCATTGGATTGGTGTGCCAGTGGAGCTCACGTCGGTAACTTTTTTAAAGAAGTATTTAAAATACTATTTCAACCTTGATTCTTGTAAACTAGACTCAACCTTCTTTTAAACATTTTTGGCTCGATTTACTAAGCTTGCATCAAGTTGCACACTTGTCAAAGTAAGCTTGATTAACGTTTGAGTCAGACCATATGTGCTTTGTTTCAGGTTAGCTTCGTTTTGCCATATTATATAATTTACTACTAACATTTCTTTATTTTGGCATGTAGGCCAAATTGGCTTTATAAACAACCATCCGTTAAAAATATTGCTCGTAAAGTAACCTTTTCCCTATCGCTGCTTTGTTTTGCTTGGAAAATGGACATGTTTATATTTCACTTTTAGCTTCCTAGTACTAATTGGCCTTCCTGTTCAGTTACTCTCGTAGAAGTTATGACTATCCTATTAATGCAGACTTTAGACCAAAACGCAGTATGTGGTACAGTTTACTTTCCTTTACGGATTCTCTCGTGACATACAAAATTTATGACGGAACACTTATTGCCAATTCAAATACTATAGCGAGTTTTCGTTAATTTCACCCACATTAACATGACATATATTCCATTAGCAAATCGTATATCTAGTTTCAATCTACTTAACGCACTCTCATACTTCAATCAGTAGTTAAGGTTACTAATGGTCAGTTTACATTCGGTTTCTCATTAGCGAGATAAAAAAAGAAAAAGGCTTCTGTTGGACAATTATTCATCTTAAATTAAATCCAGAAAAGCGCACTTTCCATTCCAAACAGTGGATAATTTTGTCTGTGGAGTCTAAAAGCAATAAGTGCCTTGGAATTTGGATGAAACCTGAGTTTCACTAATAACGGTGGAAACAGTACATACTGTTTTTCTCACCAAGCGAACAAAGTTTCACCAGTCCACTTTCGATTGCAAGGCTTTAATTTAACATTTTCACACAAACGGATCTGATTTTAATTCATTTTGTTCCCAAAGGATACACAATCAATTACTAATACCCGCTGCAAATGTTATAGTAGCAGTTACTTCATACGGTGCAACAGCGTCCGTATAACCTTACACAGTTATGATAACTAACAAGGAACACTCACCAGGTGTCAGAGCCCGATTTTCATGAAAATTCCTATGAAGGTACAGTGCCTAGGTAAACATTCAGTCAGAATTATAGGTGCAGTCGTCAACAAATAACGACAGGGTAACCCGAGAAAGATGGAACGTAGAGAGCAAGTAAATAGAATACAGAGGACAGAAAACGCCTTCTCTTTTATATATTGAAAGGAAATGGCTATTAATGGATACATGCTGGATGGTATAACGACGATGACCGCCATTTTGAAAGCGGCCATTTTGACTATGGTCCAACATTTGTAAATAGTAAGTGGGCCATGTGACATATCAATCTGTACTGGAATGTTCCAAGACACCCAATGATGAAGTTAATTTTGGCATAACTCTAATTCTGTACGACAAACTGACATGTGAAATTGCCTTCGAGAATGTGTGAGCCGAATGATAAAAACAATTTTTTTTTTCTGAAACAGTTGAAGGGACTAAATCCAAACGGCTACATAAGAGGTACCGTTATGTTGAAAGATGTGATCCTCACGGCCCAATTTCAAGTGAACGTAATGTCAATGTCACGTGTCATTTTGTCGTACAGAATTAGAGTTATGCCAAAATTGACTTCGTCAATCGGTTTCTTGGAATATTCCAGCACAGATTAATATATCACATAACCCACTTACTATTTAAAATTTTTAAAGCATAGTCAAGATGGCGGCCATGATCATCATGCCCTCCAGTATGTATTGTCTCCTGTCCAGTAACAATTAATAGCCATTTGCTTTCAATAAATGTAACACTTTATAAAAGAAAATTCGCTTTCCGTACTCTGTATTCCATTTACTTGCTCTCTGCGTTCCATCTTTCTCGAGTCGCCCTGTCGTTATTTGTTGACAACACCACCTATAATTTTGGGTTTGAATGTTTACCTAGGCACTGTACCTACATACGAATTTTCATCAAAATCGAGCTATGACATCTTGCCAGTGTTCCTTGTAAGAGTTATAATCACTGCGCCGAACGCGTCTAAGATTCTGTAGAAATTTTCTACACAATAAGAACAGCAAAGTACCTCAACACCCCTGCTACTCATCAGACTTCGTTTCCAAAACGGAATAACAATTCTACGATTCGATTTACTCTTAGAAAAGCAGTTTTTTTTTAATTCTCATCCTTTTGACAGAACAGTGGATATTCGAACTTGGCGTGATCGAAGTCGAAATATTAATAAAGAAATTGAAAAAGTTCAAATCACCAGGAATTTACAATATCCCAGCCGAATTAATTAAAGCGGGAGGAACGACACTAATCAAGGAACTGTATAAATTGGTAAGTGCTATATGGAGAAAGGAGGTGCTTCCAAAGAAATGGAAATCCTTAATAATCGTTCCGATTTACAAAAAAGACGATCAATCGGACTGTAATAATTACCGTGGAATCTCTTTACTCCCAACATGTTACAAAGTGTTGAGTAATATCCTTGCTAACTCGTGATACAGCAAGCCAAAGCTATGCTTAGCTTGGCTTAGTTTTGTTAGGTTAGATTACGTTAGGTTAGCCTCAATTGAGTTTCTTACGCGCAGTTAGTCTAAATGGAAGTGTAGGTTAAATTAGGTTTGGTTTGGTTAGATCAATATATAAGCTGTTACTATCAAACAGAAGTTAATACGGAATTATGTTATAAAATATCTGTTGGTAGGTAAACGAAATAATTACCCTGTGCACTAAAGCCACGTAATGCACAGCTGCTACAGTAATGCCATTCTATGCACATCGGCTACATAATATTGTACAAACTATTATACGACTTATTTTGGATATTACCTGTAATTATATAAGCAATTATACTGTTAATTAATGTGTGTTACTTAATGAATGAAGGCTTAATTCCACGTTCGTAATGCATATGAAAGTTGCACAACAAAGGCGAAGCAGTCTGTTGTTTGCGAATGTAGCTATGGTTAAATGTAAATGTTGATAAATAGATGGCAGACAAAAATGCATTATAAAATTATGAACAACTCTGAATTAGGAAACATTATGTAATGAATGGAAAATGTTAATAGAAACAAACCTGGTAAATAATTGGTCTACTCAACTTATCACTTAAAGTATGTTGTCACTCTTTTAAGTGAAGAAGTAGATTGTAAATAGTGTATGATTAAGTTGTTTGCAGGGTAAAGACATGTAAGAAACTCACAGAGAACTGACTCAAAAAAAAATCATTTTAGTATTCCACTGAAATGCAATAAATACATCTTCTCATTACCTATATTTTATTTCTACGGCAAACAATTACTGGTTTTGCTAGTGTAGCATTTCTACACTAGGCCAAGACTTATAAAGTAATATTAAGTTTCGCCTCACCCATGTGCGAAAGCCTGGGTTCCCTACAAGTAGGCATCTTAATAAAGTATATGACGTCATCTGGAAGAACTAAAGAGTAATACCCCGAGATCATTGTAGTAAAGAGTCCATGTTCGATATATGAGTTAGCTGGCAAATCAAGAAATATACAACTACAACTGTAACTGTAGGAGTTAGTAGTATAAGTATAATTTCA
>JAGDQP010016857.1:0-30769 GCA_022664845.1 Lepisma saccharinum
ATCTCTTTGTACTGGAAGTAAAGAACACATACAGTGCTTTTACTGTGTTGAAAAGCACTTTTATAATTATGCTTACGTTGTAGCTATGCTCTACTACAGTATTTTGTACGATGATCTTGGCATGGTATATAAAGAACCCAATGACCAACAATTTCTGACACTGTCTGCTGTACGCCATTACATTTTCCAGATATATTACTTGTAAAATCGTACGATTGAAACGCCATCAAAGATATATCAGGTTCCTTTTTTGTAGACTATCACAAACTTGCTTCGCAATTCCTTGACCTATTTTATCTGTGCACTCTGTCACTTCCAGTAAACGTTCTCTAGTCTTACAATTCTCGTCAACGCTTCTTATTACAACAGAAAGGATGTCTTTGTGTGAGATATTGGGTGTACTATCTGCCATTACTGAATAAAACCCACTAGCTTGAATCTCCTGAACCACACTTTTTCTGATCTCGTCAGCAACTAAGGAAATCAACTCGTTTTGTGACTGAGGACTCATATAGTCTATGTTACATGATATGGACGTAGTTTTTTTGCCCTCAATCCAGCTTCGTAAAACAGGACTATATCTTGAGAGTAATGAAATTATTTAAACAAAGTTGACGTTTTCTGGATCTGATCCTGAACCACGGATCCTTGTCTTTCTAACATTCTGCAAGTATCTAGTAAAATCTTTCAATTTCTCTGTTGTGCATTTTCACTTTCTCCTCTTCGATTAACACCGACCTTTTTCGTGGTCAAGAAGAACGTCAATATGACGCTCTTTTAACAAAAATTTGCAGTAACTATACAGTGCTGATGTGTGTGCTGTAGAAGATAAATACATCTGTAATTTCCCCAACTTGTTTTTCCAGAACCTTTCATTTCCAGCCAGTTTCTGACACCAATTTTTGACCACGATTCTTCACTCTTTTCTGTCTACCGCTCTCGGAAAAAGAAAACACAAGGAACAAAAAGCTGAGTCTTTAACTGTACTGTATTCTAAATACTCAAATTCCGTGAACTAGAACCTTCTTCGACAACAACATAATAATTTCCGACTTCTAAGCTACGTAGAAATTGTTCAACAATGCCCACAGCTTTTTCACACCCTTCTTTTATAGATATAAGTTCACTTAATATTTCATATGTAGAAAGTTTCTCATTTATCACCTCTTTCTGTTCAAGTGTACTAACTAACTGTCTTGCATCACGACACTTATCTAACAAAAAATAGAATTTACCCATAAATTCAAATGAGACACACTATCGGCTATTTCTGCCTCTGGGATTGTAGTATTCAAAATATGTTCGCTATTTGTATTATCCTTGTTTTCACTTCCAAAAATTTATTCATTGTCACAAGCTTCTTTATTTACTATATTCCCTGCTACTTCTTCGTTGACTACTTCTACCGGAAAGCTTCGATATATGTCGTCTTCCATATTATTTTTATCCACACTAGAAGTCGGAATATCTTTAATTCCGACATTTGGCATACGTGACGTTGACGTAGAGGGCTGTTTTTGTACATCTTTCTGATTTTTTCATTAAATACCCCTCAAAATGTTTTAGGAATATTAAATGAACAAAAGTGAAGTTGTGGTCAATTACAAGAAGTGTAGTTAAAAATGAACATGTGAGTTTCAGGATAGGAAATTACATGAAATTTACGCCAGTCCATAAAATTGATAATTTACAGCAAATAACGCGGTAGCTAAGAAAATGTTAACCCAGTTGAGTCAACTCAAATGGCCTTCTTCCAACTAATATTGCCAACTACGCTAATTTACCAACTTGATTACCAATTTACCAATGATATATTGGTAACTTTTGGGGGGAAGTCCCCTATCCCCCTTAAACGACGCCCCTGTGCTGTTCCAGAGGTCTATGAACCATGGAAAAAACAGACTCTACTTAAATATATATTCAGTATATAATTTAAAGGGAATTTTACTGCGGCGATAAGGTACACTATATTTTGCTAAATGAGTCATATAACAGAATTATTGATGATACTTCCGGGATTTTTTACATCTTTGAGACAGTCTTGTTAAATCAGTTCTAAACATGGTGAGTTGTTGTCATTTATAATTTTAATTAGCGTTGAGTTTATTTACGTTTGTAAGAAATGTTCCCATATTAGTTGCAAAATCAAAAGAAAAGAGTTTTGAGATACGGTGTTAGTTGGTCTTTCAAATTTTATTCAAATTGTTATCGGATTAAATTCGTGGTTACCACACCCAATTTTTACGTATTACCAATATACCGGTAGTTTCTTTTACTAATTTTCACTATATATTTACAGTAACACGCCAAGGCGTGCACTAATACAAATTCTTTAAATGTTCATGAATATCTGTCGTAATAATCTTTGGTACTTGGTTAGGTGGAGCACGTCTAGATTACTGGCCCTGTAACATAGACCTTGAGACCATCACTACTACAGTACTGCAGACGGTTAGGAACGCGAAGTACACAATATTGTTTTCATAAAGACCACATTCAAATCCTAACTGTAGCACGTACACTAAGAGGAGAGAGGGATAAACTTTATTGCCTGCACCTCCCGCCAGTTATTTGAGCTATATGTATGCTTCATACCACTCATTGCATTGTAAATAATAATCACAGACACTTCCATGAATACCGAACGACAGAAATCCAAAACGTTTTACGAAAACTAATGCTTCATTAATATTTCGATAACTACACATTGGACTCGGGCGGCTTGTGGAGGAATACTAATGTCGACTAATATGTAATCTATTATATCAACATGGCGTCTTGCTCACCAATAGTTATGGATGGCATTTTATGTTCGTTAACATTACGAATGACACGTATTTTGTCGCAAACAAGAACAGTATCTCGAGCGAGTGAAGAGGAGTTAGGTAGTCATGTTAAGTATTTTTTCTTTGTACGATATTTTCACAACGTTCAACACACACTCCATGTCCTCTGCCCCCAACCAGGGTTTGGCAAGGTGTGCCCAGCCTAATAAAACCCAGTGGTTTCTTTTCGAGTTGGGCTCACTTGAGAAAAAGCAAGAGCACTTCACAGAAGTGGTAATAATGAAAACCGTTGTAATTTACATTGTGAGAATGCAATCACGGCTGTCACTGTAAATTCTAGAATAATATTGCTATCTAAAATGTAGAACACTTTGTGATATTGAAATACAAGGAAGTAATCGAGCTTAGTCTGGACCGTTAAGGTCCGCTCTCTTCATTCCAGCATTCGCTTGGTGAAACTGAGGGGTGGGTATCCCTGGAAAACCTGTCAGAATAATTGGCCGTGGTGTTCGAACGCACGTGTCTACCAATTGCCGTTCTAAAATCCGACACGTTACCGCTTGGATCCCAAGGACTGGGTAGCCCTTCTGTTGTGGTCTGGTGTTTAGGACGGCTAAGTGACACTGTGAAGGATGAGCAGCAATTCAGACCCTGTTCGGGCCGCGGTGGCTCAGTGGCAGAGCTCTTACATCTGGTGCGTTGGGCCCTTGGTTTGATCCCGGCTTATGCCATGTGGGCTCTGTGGTGAACAAACACCGGGTCCGTGGGTTTTCCTAGGGTTCTCCGTCTCCTCCCACTTCCCTCATTCTCCCATCATAATCTATTCGGCCTGATGAGAAACTGACCAGACTGCTCACTCTGGGATTTTGACCACACTTGGCAGACATATAGCCTAATATCAGAGATGGTGGCCTGCAAAATTTGGGCCGAGGATGGGCACTCGGTGAAAAGATATGCCTCTTTTGATTTTTACATATGAAGTCAATGGGAGCGTATTTACGAGGAACACTCACCAGGTTACAGAGCCCGATATTGATGAAGATTCGTGTGTAGGTACAGTGTCTAGGTAAACCATCACAGCCAAAATTATTGCTGCTATGGTCAACAATTAATGACAAGGGGACCCGAGAAAGATGGAACGTAGGGAGCAAGTAAATCGATAACAGAGTAACAAAAACGCCCTTTCTTTCACAAACTGTGAAATATATTGAAAGCAAATGGCTATTAATTGGTACTGAGCAGGAGGCGATATATTCTGGAGGGTATGACGAATGGGGTTCTCTCTCATTTTCCTAATTCTCACCTGTAAGTGGCGGAATACCGGGACCTATAATTATCTTGTACCCCGAACCATGCCGTGTGGTGAATGTAGTGCACATACATTGAAGTGAGGTCTCCCCCATACAGAACAGGCCCACTCCATGCCTCCCGATTCCACAGTAGTGACACACCGTTACCTACTGAGGTCTGTATACAGCTTTACACTTCCATGCATTCACATGTAATTTCTAAAACCCGAAAAACAAAGAAATTCGTAAAACCCCCCCCCCCCCCAACCCCCACCGCATGGGCCCAGGTGGATTGGTTTTTAAACCCGTTTTCTTTTCAAACCCTGCCCCCAACGCGATAACTTACGTTCATACTTCACTGCAATACCATCTATCATCATCACAGGTACTTACCTGCTAGTTCCTCGGTGGATATTAATTTTGCTTGAATAAAAATTCACACAAGTATCCTTTAAAGTCGAAACACGTGTGTCGCACGCACTGCATCCTCCTGCACAGGAAACACATAGCTGTTGCATCTCTTCTCAATTGACAATTCATTCTCGCATTTACTACATTCAGTTTTTTGTTTCAATATTCCATGTTTCTCCGCTAGTTTAAAATTTCGCGTCCGTTTGTGAAATAATCTCTTGCAAACGTCATTACTGACACATCGCAACCGATAGACGACGCCATTTAATAAACATGCCCGCATTTATGATGTCACCCTCCCTCCATGCCGCCATCGCGAATGAACACATAGTTCCACCTGATTATTGCTTAGTCTCTCTTCCGACACACCTTATGACCCTAACATTACATTTAATTGCAGTTCACACTTTCCCTCACCTTCAAAATATTCCTTTCACCTGTAAATTTTACATTTTTTTGCGGGCCATAAAGTAAAGTGAACCCGGAAAACGTTCTACGAACGGTTAGAAATTGCGATATAGAACCTGCATCTTCTGAGAAGACTGTTAATATAATAGTGCTTAGATACACTCACTACATTCAATTGGGCAATATTCGAATACCTCTTCACTTTTTTTCCCCCTCCATTTGGACCCTAGAGTTGCCAGTAGCAGGTATTTCACCCGTAGGCCGGAAATTTTGTCACCTTTCCTATTAAAGTTGGTGGTCGATACAAACCTCTTACAGGTCCTACATACACGGAATACGTTGGGCAACGCAACGCAGCGCTTGTCGGCTGAGCTCACGCTTGACTCACCTGTCCCCGCCTGCCAGTCGGCCCGTGGCTTTCCCATGACTTAGCGCCTCACGGTTTATTGCTGAATGGATTTTGTATTTCTTTCCACGAATTTTACATACAGGCCTACAAATAATCTCTAGAACGGGAATGAGGGTCTGGTTTGGAATGCGGGTTTCCACTTCGGATTCACCAGTCACTGTTTACCCAATCTTTTGTCTGTCCTTGCTTGTTACGTGTTATTTTTATGTGTCTTCTGAGTAGCGTACAGGTCTCCTTTCTTTAATATCCATCTGCGCACTTTGTCAGTTCTTGACAATTTTTTTTTCGTTTAATTTTCGGATCTTTTTTTAGATGCATACATGCTATGGCGTTAGTGAATTTGCTTGTGTAAATTGGTATTATAATTTACTTGTTAAATATTGTTTTTTCTCTTGGAAAATAGACCTATTTCATACCAGTCAGTGGGTTGCGTCCATTTTTGATCTATTGAAGTTGAGGAATAAACTGTCCTAATTTCCACTTTTTATTGTTTTGTGGGGGAAGGAGTGGGTTCTATGTGTTGTTCACCAGTCCTAATTTTCGATTACGTCTTTTTCTTCTACTCTTTTGTGCCTTTTTCAAGGTGGTTTATATCCCCCTGTGGTTTATGCAACCACTTCACGGCAAGCTAATTATCAATGGAGGTGCTGGTACCCGCAGTTGGCAACCCTGTTCGATACCCTTACAGCTTTAGTTAAGGAGTAGAAAACGCAATACTTTATGGGATGTTTTCAAATTGGTACCAAAGCACCGTTATATGTTTTACATAAGAGAGTAATCTAGTTTTGAAGGTTTTTTTTTTTGTTGAGAAATTTAAAACTAAAGGCTGCTCCATTGTATTGCTTCGTAACCTTTGTACTCTTAACTCTTTCACTTAATTTCATACCGTTTGTCAAGTTTTGGTTTCAGATTCAATATGCTAAGGTTAGGTTTGATTCTATTCAGTATACATAGTTAGGGCAATGAAGTTATTACAATGGAGCAGTTCCTAAAAGTAGTATAACTTTTTGAAATGAACTACCTATGCATAGTGCTTACAGGTACTTTCCTACCAAAAGTTTCTTCTGGAGTGAGTCTCGTAAAAGTTCTCCTTACAAAGGAATCTTTATACGTGTTATACATATAAGGGTTCAAATTATTTTTGAAGTCCTTGGAAGAGTTACGGCAAGCTGATCTACCCAGTACGTTGGTGGTTTCAACGTAGGGAAGCTAGGTTAGACTTACAGCTTATGTGAGGAATGCTACTGATTTCCATATATTCTTTTGTACGGCAGAAAAAACAAAATTTTCGTCTGTGTGTAGCGTGGACGGGTTATCCTTAACCTTGCCCATTTCTGTTGTGAAAGGATTTTTTACAATATGTTAATCGATTGTGTATCCAGCCCCTTACACATAGCGTACAAGAGTGTTTTGCTACTAAATGTATATTTTGGAGTGCGTCTCCTTAATTATTCCCCCCACTGGCTTCCATTATTAAAATATTAAGAATAAGAAACAACAACATACAAGTACCCGTTTCATTGCATGTTCGAGACCAGTGATAGCATATCTTTTTTTGCATGGTGCGCCATTACTAAATTTTTCTTCCTAATGACGCTCACCTCCCGCGCACTATGTGCTTTCTCTTTTTTTTTCACTCTCATGGGTTCCTTCTCAATTTAGGCAGAATATGTACCTGTCAAGTCATAGATTTGAGTACGTTATTATTATTCTATAAGCTCTTTATGAAAATTTAAAAGACCCGTCATTTTTTATCTAAAAAAAAAAAAAAAACTACTGAGATATTCCTTCTTAAATTTCATTATTGATAATTATTGAAGCTCAAAACGTCGTATGTTGTACTACGTACTTTTGACAAATCATTTTTAGCAACCAGTTAACATAAAGGAGTAATTCCTTGTTACGAGATAGGTATTTGTGTGTAGTTTGAGGTACCATAAGATTTACTCTCATGTCGTTTGTACAGGCTGTGTAGAAATTCTGGCAACTTTGAAGAAAAATATCGAACATTTCAAGATTTCGGAAATTTAACTCTTCCGTAACGAAGTATCTAGTTGTTGTTTACAACTTTGAGTTACCACTCCTAAGTACTTTATTGCAACAGTACCTTAAGGAGGTTGCAACTGTTACTTTCATTGCAACAGCAACGGGAAGTTCGTTGTTTACAGTTCGCCATCTTGTGACGCCATTTTTTGAAAAGACACACACATTTTTTTTTTTTCAGTGTAGATAGACACTTGCGTGTTCTAAAAGTTGACAAGGTTTTGTTATAAACCAGTCATTCATTTAGATTTAATGGCTAGATGTTTTCTGCAAAATTTGGTTATTTTGAAAAATCAGCCATGTTTGAACTCCATTTCCTCAGAAAATAGATTTAAAAAAATGATTTCTTAATATAGTGTAGAAAGTTGTGCGTTCTAAAAGTTGACCATGTTTCATAATCGACCTAGTATTGGCTTAGATTTTACGGATAAATGTTTCTTTAAAAAAAAAAAAAGTGTTCGCCAAACACTTCGGGAGAGGCTGTCTATCACTGATAATTCCTCTCTTCCCGTTAAAGTACCTTCCGAAGTGTCTCGCAAACTCTAGTTTTTGTGGAAAACAGTTAACCGTAAAATCTAAACCAATGCCTGGTCGATTGTGAAAATCAGTTTTTAGAACACACAAAGTTCATCCAATACTGTGTTTTTTGAGTCATTACTGATTCACGCACTGGTAGCGCCATCTGTGAGGTCAGTACTCCGCTAACCAAAACTGGTAGAAGCTTTGCACTTACCCAATATACACGCATTCTTGTTTTATTTTACTCCTTTCCCCAAACAAAAATAATTAAACCCAATAAAACTAAAGAAAACCGCTTGGGACCCAGGTAGCCTGGGCTTTTTTTATTTAAACCCTGAAGTATGGCCGTATACTGTTTCCAGAACGAATATGCTCAAGTCGTTAACGACCTGTTAAGAGACTTCCTGTTCCTTTGACACACTTTTCGATTGGGAGGCTGTCTCGTTTTTGTTCTTCTCCTGGGAAAAATATAACAATTAAATTACGTTTTCTGTTTCAGCCAATGTAAATATATATTGCTTGCGTGTGTAGTTTTTATGTGTATTTATTTTTGTCCTCAATCCTGATATTCATTTTTCTTTTCATTTTTAGGCTGCTACGTTACGTCCGTATTTAACGGCAGTGCGACATACATTAGCGGCCGCAATGTGCCTTGATAATTTTTCTTCCCAAGTTGTGGAAAGACACAATAAACCAGAAGTAGAAGTTAGGTAAGACAATTTATTTTTTCGTTTCTTATATGAAAGGACATGTAAACTCATTTTGTAAAATTGTGTGTGAAATATACGATGTACTAAAGGAGGGAAGTGAATCAAGTATTTCCCTCTAGTAATGAATTGAATTTTATTTATGGCCTTTAGGCATCTAAGGCTCAGGCCTGGATAGGGGATTGGAAAGGTGTCGGCCAGGGCCTAAGTTGAAGGTGTCATCCCGGTGTGACTGAGGAAAAACCCTGGAGAAAACTCAGTCCGGGTGGTCGTCTGCTGGGATTGAACCCACGACCTCCCGAGTGCTACGCCAACACTCTGCCACTCAGCTACGGTGACTCGGTTTTCTAGTAATGAGGTACATTTTGTGTTTTATTTCCACAATTTATTCATCTATGCTGTTTGTGTGAATACAATGGCATACGTTTCTCTGCATCGTTTTCTCTTATCAATCTCAGTGATATTTCGAATGAGATTTTGTGATGAGAGGATTGCCACTGAATGGGTGTTCTGTTTCCATGTATTGAGGCATCATTAAATAAAAAGAATTCAGCAGGTTTGTAGCTTTCGAGATAATATTCTGCAGGGTTTTCCAATAACAGTTATACAATTTTTAACTGAAATAAAATGAAGAGAAATAAGGTGGTGCACATGATTTTATTTTGATGTGCGTGTGATGGCGTTACACATGCACACGTTTATTATTTAAATGACCACTACAACTGCTTTTGGTGGAGTGAAGACGAGGCACCCAATATTCCATGACAGAACATAAATCAGGCCATATCTCACGAAGAACACTCACGCCGGCTGAGCGGGTCTGCGGCGGTAGGCCATCGGCGCAAAGGGGTCCGGGTTCGAGTCCTGGAAGATGTATGGGTGTGGATTTTAACAGCTAAAGGCACATCGTGACGGGCCGAAGTCCAAAGTTACTAACTAGACTGGCCCATATAAAAATAAAGTTTACCAAAGTATTTTCGGGTTGGGTCAACTTAAAAAAAACAGTGTTTTATTATTATTAATTTTTGTTTTTCAATTATTCCTGAAATGAGTGCACGTCACATCCATAATAGTGAAAACAAATGCATTTTAGATTGTTAGAATGCAATCACAACTGCCCTTCTAACTCTAGAATAATATTGCTGTCTAAAATCTACAGCACTTTACCTTTGTGATATTGAAATACAACTTTTGAACTATTCGAACTCAAGTCAGTACTCCAATTAAAACTAAACTATTTTTCCATCTGTTGATTTCGTAACTTACTAGAACTAGTTAACTCTTCCAACTAGATATGAGGTTCTTCCTCATTTAACTCAATCTAACGGACGAATTCCGGGATCTGCAATTACCTTGTGCTCTAAACCACGCCGCAGCTTGAATCCAGTTCACATACCATGAAGTGAGGTAACCTCCACACAGAAAAGGCCCGTTCCAAGCTCCTCGATGCCACAGTAGTTACATACCGGTACCCAACTGAGCTACTGAGGTCTTTACACAACTTCGCGTTTACATCCATTCACATTTTATTCCTAAAACTCGAAATAACCTGCCTGGGCCTAGGTGGGCTTAGCTTTTTCAGAAATCCCCCCCCCCTTTTTTAACCCTGCTTACGACGCCCACGATGGGCTGCTGGCTTCAATTCTTGGGTTAACTGGATGAAGCCCTAATATCTAACGACGAATTCGCCACACTGACGTCTGGAAAATGTCTAGTTCTCGAGAATGGCGGGGAATCGAATTCGGATTCTCAATAACATTTTCCCTGGGCAATATTCTCTTCATTTCTTCATATCTGTTGTTGATACATTGGAATGTGTTGATCAACAACCGACCAGTTTTTGTCTTTTTCACTGCACGGCGAATTGTGAGGTCTGTAGGTTGATTATGTTGATCATAAATTGCACAAATTGAACAACCATTTCGATAATTAAAATGCAATCATTTCTACGCGTTGAGGAACTGTGTACCTACCCATAGTCACTTACTCTGCACTACTGTAACGATTTAATAACGTACATGGTGGGCAATGCTACTTGAAAATGGTATTTTCTTATTTTAAAACCCTGTAGTGTTTATCATGTTGTCCACTATTGCACCTTCTATATCTGAGAACAACACCTACAGCAGTTGCTCAGTTATGTTTAAAGCTATGGACAGTATTTTTGACTCCATAGTGGTGGTTCAGTTTGTAAGTCGTCAGTTTTCTATTTTGCGTTAATTTTTTAGGTGTCTTGAAAGTAAAAATTCTGACTGAAATTGTGGCTGTTCCTTTTTATTTTTTTTTGTACAAGATTACACTCTTCAGAACAGTTCGAGATCTGGAAACATATGACATTGTTTCTTTTCTCCTTTGGCAATAAAATTGCTTTTACCACGTGAATAGATCATAAATCCGCATTACCGACTTGTTCCAATTCATTGTTAACCGAAGGCAATGTGTGTGGGTATATTGAATTGCGTCAACTGCGACATGTTCGACTGTTTGGTCTTTGTGAGTTAGTCTGTACATGAAGTTCTAATGTACGTTTTACCACATGATAGTCTTGGCATCAGGGGAGTTAACGATTCGTATATGTTTGTATTTTATAAATTTCCAGACGTGATTTGATAACCATACTTTTTTTTTTCAAGTGCACGGTTCTTGAGAAACTTGTGTAAACAATTATATTAATGAAATGAAATGCATTTTATCATTAATTAAATTTATTTTATCAAACTGCATAGCGAAAACTCGGGTTTCGTAGGAATGACTTATATAATGATGGATAGACTGCTAGCTCAGAGATTAGTTTGAATGTGTATATAACATTCTCTGTACTACTGAGAAGGCGGTGGTATAGATATAGTTTCTTGGTGATTACTAAGGACGTATTAACTGTACAGTTTAATGTATTAAGCTCTTTTAAGACAATGACAATTGAGGTAAACAATAAATTGTCACTGTCTAGTTAGCATTCAAAAATTAAGATGGGGGTGATTACCGTATTTACCAGATTATAAAACGAGACGTTTTCCCTAATTTTTATATCCAAAACATCCTATATGCGAGAAAAGATGTCTTTATTTTGAAGCCCCGTATTCGGGTGGATGAATGAATGACTGTATCCTCAAAAGTTAGGGTACTCACGTATTTTTCACCTTTATGTATTAGGGACTCCCAAAGCCGAGACTATTAAACGTAGCTTTGCAGCCCCTTTATTCTCCGGGATGTATCTCCGACCATAATCGCAATAGAATAATGAAACATGAACCATATAAAAGTACCTGGTTTGCAGTTTCATTTTTTCAATTTGCAGTGTTTTGTCTCTGTGAAGTCACTTCTCCTGCATCAGGTAAATATTTCAGTGAGAACATGTGTTATTAATTACCAGAAACATGCAAAATCTTTTATAGAAAAAGTCGCAATGTTTTTTATTGATGTCAAAGTGTACGATAGATTCTGAAAACTTTGTAGACAGTATCTGGTGTGTTTTTTTTTTTTTGCATTTGTTCAGGGCTGCAAGAAGAAAAATGAGATCAAGAACTCATAAGTTACAAGGCAATAAAGCTGTAGCTGTTATTACCCTCTCTTGATAATGGTCTTTACTGTATTTTTACAAAAATTACCTCGTCAAAAAAGAGGGTAGTCTATTAGTCGGGTAAATACTGTAAATTTCCATGATATAGGCTGAACAGAAGCCCGTATAAGCTCGTCACCAGTTTGAGGAACGATCCCTCGGGAAGCATACTTCCAAGCAATGAGACAGTGAACAGGACCAGGCATTTAGCGGACATGTAAGTATCATTATGGCAGTTGCCTGCTGAAACTGAGGATAACCATGAGAAATCTCCGTCAGGTTGGCAGGGAGCATGTTTCGAAGTATTTCTTCCTTGTATTTCGTGTTAATTGTCAGTACTGTGTATGAAGTTATGAATCTAGGTAGAATTTACATGACATACTTTATTGTTAGATACTAGTACGTAGGTTAATTGCAACACATGACGTGGATGGCAAGAAAACTTTATTGATGACGATTGATTGGTGTTCAGGTGCTTGCCTGTTTGTCATAGAGGTATCCACATGTTGTAATTTTCCTCTCAGAAGAGCGTACGTAATGGCGTGTGGTCCTAGTGAAGTTGATTCTCGTAAGATAGCATGTTCCTTTTCCTTGTTTGTACTGTTCTCCCCGCAGTAATTGTACCATAATATTTCATTACTGACCCATCTGATAGATTACTTTTACGGGGCGATACGAAGACTTCAGTTCGGTACACAGAATGTGAAACTGTTATCACTGGCGAATTGTCATTGTATCTGAATTTACGCCAATGTCCAAATACTGAGCGAAAGCTTAATATTCTATTTGGCTTCCTTGGTCTGTACTGGTTAAAAGCGTCAGTACGATACCAACAATGGTAACGGTGGAAAGAAATTATGTTTGAAGTTTCACGATAGTAAAGCCAAGTCCCGTTCGGAAGCCATCGGCATAAAAGTTGATACCGCGAGAAATATTTACATTATTCCCTGGAGTGTGGAAGACAATAGGGTAAGAAACATCTCATGCACAACCGTACGTAAATATGCGGCACTTGAAATTGGTAGAGAAATTGAGATCAAGTTTCTGGTGAAGGATGAGTCCGCACCAAATTATGATTCTAGATTCATTTTTTTAAAGAATGTGTTCATTATTATATATTTATTTTTTCATTTGTTGATACTTTTTCATGATACAACTTATTTTTTTTTAATGTGCTACTTATTCTAACCCGATTCCTGGAAAATGTATATAATAATGCTATTTTTCTTACCTTGCAGAACAAGTCAAGAGCTTATATTGAAGCCTGTCGTCATAAGTAGAAATGAGAAGGAAAAGGTATTGATTGAGGCTTCTATTAATTCTGTTAGAATTAGTATAGCTGTGAAGCAAGCGGATGAAATTGAACGAATTTTATGTCACAAATTCATGAGATTTATGATGATGAGAGCGGAGAGCTTCATTGTTCTTCGAAGGAAGCCTGTGGAGGTATGTTCTTGTTGCTATATTTACAGTTTGCGAAAGTTTGGGATCACGAAAGAACTAAGAGGCTGGAAGGGGGTTTATAGTGAAATACAGAATGCCTTTACACTTAACTAAGTTCTCTTTTCATTGTGGAAACTGCTTGTTCTTTTTGTGTATCGAGTGGAAATTGAAAGTTTTTAATGCCATTACCAGTTAGAAAACAAAATTATGACCTCCCGTGTGGGTTAACTGATATGATGGTTAACATAACTGCCGTGGCTGGCCTACCGTTTAACAGCAAGTTATTATAGTTGTAGTGTTGTAGCCTTGCTGTAAACTTTTATTTTTATAAGCGTAGAAGTTTCCGTGACATGTTCTACTATTGAAATGAACAATATCATGGGGCGAGGAGGCTTTACTTTCAGAGGGTGGTTCAACGGGAGCATTCTCGCCACGTAAGACCGAAGTCTTGGGATCGAACTTCGAGACATGCTAGTCTGACAATTTTTTTGGTGGTTTTCCTCAGTCACACCATGTGAATACCAGAATTCAAATATACAAGAAGATTAAACACAGTTTAGAAAATGACCAACAACCTAGTACAAAGGACAATAAGTGGGTGTCTATTCCTACCTTTCCCGGCATTGCCGAAAATTTGAGAAAATCATTTGCAAAATATGGTATTAATGCAGCTGAAACACCACCTATCAGTGTTCAAAAACAGCTTACAAAATTCAAATCTTATTATGTAGGTCCGATCTTTAGTTCAGGTGTTTACGAAGTAACCTGTGAGTGCAAGGACAAATATATCGGTATGACCAAACGTAATGTTCCTGTACGGCTGAAAGAACATTTGAGAGATTCGTCCAAAACCGATGCAGTGTCAGGTCTTTCCAAACATCTTTTTGCTACCAAACATAAAATCGGAAATACTAGGATTATTCACCGCTCAAGTAATGTTAACGAACTTATGATTTTTGAAGGTTACAACATTAAATCACTCAAGCCTGAATTAAACAAATTAAGCATTGACACTACGTCACTGGGTAGAGACTGGGATCAACTTTTAGATAATATTAATACATGTATCTGGCAACACTCTTACCATCTATATCCTGATGTTAGGTAGCCACCATTTGTTTTTGACAAGCCTGTTCAGGTGTATATGTCCCTCTTAGCTCCCTTTTAGATGTTCCTATCCTGAACTTTTTCCTTTTAACCGTGGGACCGTAGAAGGCAGTAATGTACTTCCGAAGGCCCGTCCAGTTCTTAGTTGATTTTCATAGTGCGGTTTCCTGGTACACACAGTAGGTGTGATTTTTATTTTACCAGAATGGTAGTTTGAAGTTAATCTAAACCGACGTTGTTGTTTTACCAACTGATAATGCAAAATGCTTAAAGACAAATACTATGTGGTACCTGACATGCTTTAAGTATCACAACATTAAAAGTTCATGCCATAAATATCTTGTAAGGGCCATAAAATTGATTCAGAAGAATCAAAATTTTTCGTGGCGTGGGTGTGGGAAGGGAGGTGGAGAACTGAGCCATCTTTGGCTCAACAATACAGAGTAGGTGGGAGGGATGAGAGAAGGAAACTGGCCAGAGCCTAGTTGTGAAGGTACCATTCCGACATGTGATGACAGGGCGGGCTCGAACCTAACACATTTCGAATGCAAAATCAGCGGTCTACTAACTGAGCCACGGTCACTTGGTTTTTATCTTTACGTATATTTATTTATTCACTAAAGAACCAAAAGTTCCAAAGAAATGGGCATAATAGACAACACAATCAATACACATATAAACATACAATATGCATATAAGTATACAAACAGCATATATTTCACAGTATGAACTTTCACTGTTTTAGTCACGTATGTACTATACGTATTTACGTATGTGTGTTCACGTATGCACTATATTCTTATGTTCTGTGTAATTTTCACAGATTGTAATTGAGGCTTAACCCGGATGAAAATTAACTCAAACAGTGTCACTCAACAAATATTTAGGCTTGAAATCAGCAATTCCGAGATTTTTATGAAGTTCGAGCTAGTATTTAATGTGGAAACAAATCTTTCCTGGGGACTATTTTTTGTTAGGAAAAAGAAAGCATTTTCATACTACAGTATAGGAAATGAGCAATGAAAACCAACAGTAGAACAATACGAAGACTTGCTAACTAACTCTATGGCTTAAGGAACTCGCAAGTTCATTGCCGCAGTAACAACCTTTTTCCAAAAGATTCTATTCTGGGCAAGATCAAGCCAGTTCTTATCTTGAACCTCTCGAAGATTTCTTCTAATATTGTCATCCGAACGACGTCTCGGTCTTTCCCTCCGGCTTACTTACCACAATGCAATGTAGTATTCGTTTTTTTCCCATCCGAAGTACATGACCTGCACTTAAGTCGTGGCGATATCATTATTCTTACAACATCGAGTGAGTTCATGGGGTTCTTTATTATACAGTTTCCTCCATTTTCCAGTCATCTCGTCCCGTGTCGGTCCTTATATCTTTCTCAAAACCTTACTTTCAAACACACGTAATTTATGTTCATTTTGCTATGGTCGTACTACAACTTTCGCAACCGTAAAGTATTACCGGCAGAATAACCGTTCTGTATATTTCCAGTTTCAACTTTCTTGATATTAATCGCGAGGTTAGGAGTTTCTGGACTGAATAAAAACATGCCTTGCCCGATACTAAGCTACTTTTTATTTCTTCCGTGACCTTATTCTTGGTTGATATATTCCCAAGTATTTAAATTTATTTACTTTCTCTATGATCTCATTCTTAATTGTTATGCACCCATTTCCTTCATCCTCTGTGTTTCTGCTTGTTATTAATAGTTCCGTATTTTGTTTTATCTATGTTTACCTGTAGACCTATCTCATCGCAAGCTTCTACTATACCGCATATACGAACAGTTGATTCAAGCCATTCAATGTTAGTCCCCCCCCCCCTTTTTTTTTTAGAATTGCATATTCTAACGCAAAATTAAACAGTAGTGGTGACAAGGCATTACTCTGTTTCAACCCGCTGCGAATCTCGAAACTATCGGACATATTATTTACCTATCCGTACTCTGCTTATGGGGTCGCTGAGACACATCCTTA
Source organism: Lepisma saccharinum (assembly GCA_022664845.1). Classification (NCBI taxonomy): domain Eukaryota; kingdom Metazoa; phylum Arthropoda; class Insecta; order Zygentoma; family Lepismatidae; genus Lepisma; species Lepisma saccharinum. The sequence continues at coordinate 16,676 of JAGDQP010016857.1, forward strand.
CTAGCTGAACAAGTTCTTTCGCAATTCCAAATTGTACCAGGATGTTGTATAGTTTTTCCCTTTTGATAGTCATATATGCTTTCTTAAAATCTATTTAAACTGGTGACCTTCCCGTTGTATTCTCACATCTTCTCTAATATTTGTCTCGAGGCGAAAATCTGATCAAGCATAGATCTATTTTTTTTTTCTAAATCCGCTTTGGTGGCCTCCAATTATTCCATATGCGTATACAATTACTCAATCCTTTGTAACGTGTTAGGAGTAAAGAGATTCCGCGGTAATTATTAGTCAGATTTATCGCTTTTTGTTAACTCGGAACAATTATTGACGTTTTCCATTCCTTTGGAAGCTCCTCCTTTCTTCATATAGCACTTATCAATTTATGTAGTTCCAATTTATGTAGTTCCTTGACTAGTACTGTTCCTCCCGCTATAATTAATTCGGCTGGGATGTTGTCAATTCCTGGTGACTTGAAATTTTTCAATTTCTTTATCGAAATTTCGACCTGAAACTCGCTAGGTTCGGGTATCTACGGTTCTGTGAATTTCAAATTCTTCTGTTTGTTCTTCGGTGGGTACATTAAGAAGCTTGTCAAAATATCTTTTCCATACATCGAAATTCTTTTGTCGGATCTGCCTAAAGATCCCCACGTTTGTTTCTAATTATTTCTAACCTCGGCTGGTAACCTTTTCTTAACGAGTTTACCGTTTTGTATAGATCTCTAATGTTATTTGTCTTATATCTTTCCTCTTATCTCCTGAATTTTCTGCGTAAGATATTTTCGCTTTATGTTTCTAAACCCGCGAGTGGCGTTACGTTTCGCGTTACTGTAGTGGTTTGCGTTTGCTTTGGTTTTATTGTTTATCCATCGCTACCTTACTTGTTTTTATTCCTAATGAAGCTTTATCAAACCAAGGCTTGTTTTTGTGTCGTCTCTCTTCACCTACACGTTCTTTTCCTGCACCGTACACAGTGTCACGAATTGCCTCCAACATCTTATTAACAACAATTTCATTAATGTCATCTTCATTATTACTCAATACGGCTAACAGTTCGAGCCTATATGAGATTTCGATTTGGTATTTTGAGTCCGGGTTATCGAAAAGTTTTACATCTAATTTCAGTTGTTTTGATCCTTTGCTTTCCCTATTTGCGATACACAATTTTACCTCACTTTTGTGATCACTATGGGCGGCGTCACCTTCCGTTCCTCTGTACGCTCTAACGTCCATTATGTTGGTATATCTTTGCCTATCTACTAATACGTGATCGATGTTGTTGTGTGTTTTGCCATCCGGAGATGTCCATGTGTATTTGCGTGTATCTTTGTGTTCAAAGTACGTGCTTTTTACTATTAGATCTTTCGATAGCGCGAAGGCTGTCTTTCTTCATTGTTGTTGCTCTTTTCGTGAAGACTTGATTTACCTATAGTAGGTCTATAACTTTCTTCCTTGCCTACCTTTGCGTTGAAATCCCCCAACACAATTTTCGCATAATACTTTGGTAATCGGTCAAACAACCTATCTAGCTCATCGTAAAACTTATCTTATTATCATCAGCTTGCTCAGTCGGAGCATGAACCTTTGCTAAAACCGTGTTGCACCATCGAGTGCCTACCGTAATATAGGATAATCTTTCGTTCATGAACTCTACATTCTGAACTGCTGAAACGATACTGTTGTTAAAGAGGAATCCTATTCCAAGATTATGTGAAAGTTCCCCCCGAAGGTTTTTTTGCCCGGGTGAAGGCTATCTTGACCCTCCCATCGGATTTCTTGTATCATTAGTATGTCCAGCCAGCCCATACTTCTCAGTCTTGTGTACTACCGTCTGAAGAGAACCCGTTTGGTATAAAGATTGTACGTTCCATGTTCCTATCCTAAGGTCGTTCTTAATCATGTTCTTGGAACCCCCTGAAGCACTCTCCGCCCAGAGATCCGAGTGGGGAACTAGTTTACCTCCGGAATATTTTATCCTAGAAGAACCCATAGAACCATTTGTTACTATTGACATGGTTTAGCGGTGTAGAGTTGTCAGCTCTACGACCTCACCGTAAAGGCAAACATCAGAGATGTCGTCCTCTGTCCACTCTGAGCCTTGCCGATGTCATTCATCTTCAGCCTCAGAGTGGTAATAGTGAAGTTGCTTCTCTCCACCATGATATTTTTGTTCGGGGTTATCTTCCTTTGATCCTTTGGAGATCCCACTACGAATTGCAAGGCAGCAGTACTGGTTTTGGTCCTCCCCGGAATATTTCTGGTACCCAACATATCTGGTCGGCTTTCTCGTATCCGCCATATGGGGAGACGCCTGGTAGGAGACCAGTAACTCCAACCTGGAATGAAAGACTTGCATATTGATAAAAACAAAGGACCCCGCAGTTGGGTCATCCCCAAAATATATCGCACAACTGGAAAGATAAATAAACTATTGAGATAGCATAATCAAACTAAAACACACACTACACCATTTAAATCTTGGTGTTTTCCCAGTCACTTCACACTGCCGGTAGACAGCGGGTTGACAACTTTTATATAACAGAGTTGAAAAGCGCATTCCAAAGGTAGTAAACCTAACCATAATTAGGACAAATAAACAGAGGAACGAAAAGTTCAACTTACTTAGTGAAGATACAAGCTGCAGAAGGCATGGTTATATTTACAAAATAATAATAATAAAACGTTAAGTGTGCTGGCACCATTGTTGGCATTCAGAGAACTGGAAGAAGCGCATACACATATATTAAAACCTGCTGGGCACTATAAAGATTTAACAATATATTAGCCAAGAAACTTACGTGCTAATTTCACATGCAGAAGGGTGTGATTTATTGAATTTTAGGATGTCTGGTTTCCAACTCGCTGATCACACGTTGTCTAGTTATTCAATAGGTTTAAAAAATGAAGTTCCTTATTTAATAGAGGCCATTGATACTTCTGGCAGTACTCATACCGTGAATATTTAGGTAACAGCGACAATGTCAACCCATCTTTTGTCATACACGCTTGATTTCAAAGGAGTATCTTTAATTTAGAGGGAAACCCTTATCACAAAAGTTTCACTTGAGTTCATGTTGAACGTTACCCAAACGAACTATTATTACGTTTAATTGTAAAATTCTAAGCCAGATTGTCATCGCTCAAAGAAACGATTCGTTTAGCCCGTAGATAAGGCAGGGAATGACAGGCTTACGACTTGTAGGAAAATGGTTTGGATAAATTCATGGAGTGCATGCAAGAACCTGATAAGTGACATTTAAAAAAAAATGAGTTACAGGTGCCCAGCTATGTTCTGTAAAAAAAATGGTTGTCTGGAAACAATATTTGGTTGTCCATAACATGGCGTTTCTTTTCAATCTCTCATAAGGGACAATGATTTCTCCGATCTTTAAACATGTTTTTCTCGAAACTAGATAAATGTTACTTATCATGATCTTGCATGTACCCTCAGAGTTCAGCGATAAAGTGTGTCTCATAATTGAACGACTGTTCACAATCCTAGCTTCCTGCTAGTGTGGAACGAATTTTTCATCATCTGGTTAGGTTAATTCAAATATAGATATTGATTAGATACAGAAAAATCATCCAAAATAGATTTTTTTATAGGTACTCAACAGTGAAATGGAATGAATGAACTTAGGATAAATATTATAATTTGTTTTTTAACCTATATGTAAATAACGCTGCTACTTCATTCATGTTATATTTTTTTCTTTTATGTGTAGGGAAAGTAATTAGTTTAATGTAGGTGATTACTTTCGTAGTGTGGAAACTTGATTCGCTTACCTCTGGTTGACTAGTTATTCCTCGTTAAATAAACCTCGTTTGTTCAACGAAGAACATCTGGTCAACAAAGGTAAGCGAATCTAGTTTAATTTATCCTGCTATGGTCAAGGTATTGTCGTTAAATTGTTTATGTTAAAGTGGAACTTCATTTAAAAGTAGTATTTAAACGCAAGTAAATAAGATGTTATTCTTTACTTAAGTGTAGAAAATTATATTTTAACAAATGAAAAAAGATCCCAATCCTGGTAGATAATTGTAGGTACTAATAAAAATTCTGCATTCCCACTTCCATATATTCCAATCTGACCCAGATACCAGATCTGTCTTTCCCACCAAGCCGAGATTAGTTTTTCAGCATCCTCCCAATCTTAGAAACATCTTGGTCCACACTAATCATTCGTTCCATTTGCCTTCAGTTCCCGCCCACAAATGTAACAGCGCTAGATGTAAAACCTGTCCCATCCTTATTACGTCTCTTGTCTCCAACTATCTCTATCATCACAGCCGATGGCAACTTCACTCTACATCCCAAAGGAACCTGTCAAACCTCAAACGTCATATGTATCTTAACCTGTACACTCTGCTCGGCATTCTATGTGGGGGAGACAGGCGGCCCCTTGAATCTCCGTGTCAATAATTACCGCCACTTTTCCATCACCAACAAACCCGATTCGTCAGTGTCTATACACACGCAATTGCACAACACTAACTTCGATAACATTTTACGTATAGCTATAATCCGTACCCGATCCTTCACCACAAACACATCCACACGTCATCTCTGGGAAGGAGCTTTCATTTAGGGCTTAAAAGCAAAATTGAAACCTGGTCTAAACCTGCAGTGACTTTTTTCTCTTCTTTCCACATTTAGCCCGGCTACACTCACACTTACTTCGCTTCTTTCCCTCCCTATTCATTTCCAACTTTAATATATATATAGGGCAACGCCCTAGCCGAGCTGGTCTACCGGTTCCCGTAAGATCACCGAAGTCAAGCAGCTCTGGGTCTGGTCAGTGCTTGGACGGGTGACCGTTGCAGTGCTCCAGATGGTGTTGCCTGTGCGGCGTCCACCCAGCGTCGTGAGGCCAATTGGGGAGATACCTGAATAAAGAGGTAGCGATCACAGTTGAGAGCTTCGGCTCTCCTCTCCCAACACGTCTGGTCAGCGTGGGAGCAGTAGACCACCTCCTCCCTCCGGGAGAGGCCTCATCCAGTAGTGGATTGAATATGGCTGTATATATATAGCGTTTCCTATACTTACTCCCACTTTTTGTGATTGACTCTATACAACCTACTCCCTTTTCATTGCGTTTCCTTTACTATACCCCACTTTTTCTGGCTGCGTTTTCTATTGTCGTTCTGGCAGAATTGTATGTTACTTAGTAGAGCAATAAAGCATAAAATAGTGTACGGGCGTAGCTAAAAGGGACTCATACAATTCTACAGACCGAACTTCTCTTAATGGGAGATGGTAATCAAATATTATTTCGTTAAATCAAACATGAGAATTCAACTGTGTATAGACAGACTTTAATTACGAATTTAACATATTTGAATATCTATATCTATTGGCACGAAAGCGAAGGGAATATGATTGCTAATTATTTACATAGAACACAGCACAAACAATACATCATAATAACTAGTGAAGCAAACAAGAATGATTGTTCTTCAACTTACCTATTTACTGAAGAAATATAGAAGACAGAGATGTTGAAAAAGTGTCTGCATTTTGTGAGTACTGCCAGAGCTGAGTCAAGTCACTTGTAGAGTTCTTTGATGGTATCAGTCTCTTGTAATACCTACGAAATCTTTCGGAGATAATAGATGTTGTCTGAACGAGCGCAGTCATACAATACTAACGCACGACTAATGATAACTGATCATTGACTGAACATCGAATGAACATAGACTGCACATAACACCGTTTCGTGTTTCAAGTATATACAGGGTGTTTCAGGACCTCTGGTACAAACTTCGGGAGCTGAATCCTCATATCAAAACAAGGGGAAAAGTTCATATGAACACGCGCCCTATCATGCGTAGTTTCGGCGCTAGAGGACCCCCAAAACGTCCAAAACTGTATTTCAAATCGATTTATTTCGAATACTAATAGCTGCAGAGCTTGCGGTCCATCGTTTCGTCAAAGAAATCGAACCCACTCCTTCGGAAAATTCACATGTCAGAAGTGATGGGGAAATGCGTGAGGGATTCCCGAGTGAAATGAGGGGTTCCTCAAGAATTGGACAGCGAAATTGGGTCGATCAGAGCATGTGGAGAATAACTTAATAGCAGAGAACAATACTACGTTGATTGCAAGTCGATACCTCACGCAGGTGCAAGATGGGGAAGGAATGAAGAATATTATGCATGGTTTCATAATAGCAGAATGTATTTAAAGGTGATTTATTTGGAACTCAAATAGCTGTAGAGTTTGCGGCCCATCGTTCCGTCAAAGAAGTCGGACTTTCTCGTTCAGAAAATGCACATGTCAGAAGTGATGGGAAAATGCGCGAGAGATTCTCGAGTGAAATTATGCAACCACGTAAAACATTATTTATTTCTTCCCCATCTTGCATCTGTTTGAGGTATCACCTTTGAATCAACGTGGTGTTGTTCTCTGATAGGAAGTCATCCTCTACTTGCTCTGTTCGACCTGCATTCGCTGTGCAATTCTTGGGGAACCCCCACTTCAATCGGGAAATACCTCGCGCACTTTCCCGTCACTTCTGACATGTGCATTTTCTGAACGAGAAAGTCCGATTTCTTTGACGAAACGACGAGCCGCCAGCTCTACAGCTATTAGTGTTCGAAATAAATCGCCTTGAAATACAGTTTTTTACGTCTTTGAGGCTCTCTAGCGCCGAAACTACGCATGATAGGGCGCGTGTTCATATGAACTTTTTTCTTGCTTTGATACGGGGATTCATCTCCCGAAGTTTGTTCCAGAGGTCCTGAAACACCCAGTATACAAAGTCCGCTGTTACTTCCTTGATCTTAACCAATCACTGCACACCTTAGCCACACCTTCTCGGGTCTAGCTAAACACTTTACGTCCAGTCACAGCCTAGTGATCTTTGATCTTGACAAGCTTTCCTGTACTTCGTATCCCATGTTCAGCGATACTTGAGATTCTGACTTGAGTACACCTTGTACTGGAAGTAACCTTTGTTCTAATGGTTTTAGCATAATATGATCTGCTTATTCGGTTGAGTTTTGTATTACACTTACTCACTGCAACGTGACTTGAATCTTTTGGATGTTATATTGCCCTTTGGACTCACGTGTAAGTTGAACTCTGTACTCACTGCAATAGGAAGCTGTTTAGACAGATACAAGCAACTAAGAAATTACAATATTCATCTTTAGAAAGGAACAACTGGTGTTGGAGAATCAGTCTTGCATTTAACTGAATATTCTGAAATAATGATTAAATTAAAATATTCCTATTTTCATTTCGTGCCTTCTTTACCTAATACATTTATTATATACATCTGCACACTAGGTGATACTATATTGTATCCCACTTTCTCCGACTGCGGTTTATGTACTGAATTCCACTTTCTTGACTGTGTTTCCTTTACTGAGTCTCATTATTATTATTATTATTTATTGTGCCCAGCTCAATTTTCAACACAAAACGTCATTTCCAAAACTAGTTTCTCATCAGTACTTGCGCATGCGCAGAACATTGTTTTTGATGTGGACGTCCGCCATTTTGTTTTTCTCTCTTCAAATTGTGCACGTGTGTTCAGTGAACTTCTTTCTTGTCTACAACTGAAGACGGCTGAAGCCGAAAGTCACTTTATAGTGTTATGTTTGTGATTCTGCACGTGATCTTCACCAAGATACTACGTTAGTACAATTCTTTTCCTTTCTATTCAAATGTCACCTACTATATTGTGTATTCGGCCTTCTCCTATATGGACTTAATATATATACACCAAAGTTGAAATGGAGACAACTTCCGATTATTATTATTATTTTTTTGTTAATACACCAAGTCTGTAGGTGCAGATGCCATTAATATTGAAGAGTGAAGTATGTGACTAGACCGGGGATCGAAGTCCAAGCACTACTGGGAGTTGTGATACTCTCCATGTGGTTTCGAGAGAGAACATCGATATCAAGAGTGGAAGGTGTGTGGTTGGGAAGCGGGTCGACTGGGTAACCCAGTGGTTAGCGCATTGAGACGGTAACCCAAAGGTCCCGGGTTCGATCCCCGGTCCAGTCACATACTTTTCACTCTTAAATATCAATATTTATATATATAATTTGCATTTTCTAAAACATTCAAATGTCTACATTAGCATTACAATCATCTAGAAACTGAAAGACTGAATCATAAATTCTGCAAAATTGTAGTATAAGTCGTTTCTCTACTTTAGCTTACGTTTGAAGGCAGAATAAGAAAAAATAAACAGTCCCCATTTAGTAGAATTTTAAATCTTGGCTAGCGGAACTTCAGGAGTTCTCCTGAAGTATGTATGTATGTATGAAGTATGGATGTATGTATGAAGTATGTCCAAGCAAAGTAAATTCTAAGTATGTCTTGGTATGGTAAATTGAAACGAATTGCTATTCATTAACCTTCTGATGCAGAATTCAAATGACCGGAATTATATAAATAAAAAAAATCACTTTACTGATACAAATAAACAATGGAAAAGCAATAATTTCTTTTTCACAAGTTTAGAATGTAAATTATGAGACTGGACATATTTGTCCCAATCTGCAGCAAAGGTAACTGACTTTTTTGTGGGCTCTGAAATGACTCTGTTTTAATATTTATTTCATATGGATTTTGTTTACAATTTTATGCAGTAAATATGACACTTTGCTTAATAAGGTTTGTTATATGTCTTAGCTACACAACTTAAAATATTAGAAAAGTACGTAAGGAATTACAGATATTTTACTATTTCCGTCTTACGAATAGCATTCTTTCCATTTTTATCATTTAATCAACATTACATTGGATGTTTTAGACGCTCTTTCTTATACTTTAGTACCTTTTTCCGATAACCAGATATTCAAGATTACATTTTTCTTTCGCATTGGTTGCTGCCATGTTTCTGTCAATGATTTACTCCATGTGGTACTCGAATTTCTCTCTTGGGTGAAGCTAAAATGGGTGTTACAAATTACACATATCACATTTGTTCTGTTCTCAATTCGGACTTTTGCGCACTTCCTGCTGTCAGTAGCATATTTTTTTTTTCATATCCATTTTTATTGATTCCGGTAACAAAATATCGATAACCAGCAGTAAGGGATTCTGCTCGAGTTTTCAGTTTGGAGGGTGTAATGTCAAAACTGGAGGCCCTAAATAAAGTTTTGCAGTTTTTTTAATAGATTGTATCTGTACAAAAAATAAAGTTAGGGAGTATAGTCATGCATTTAGGGGGTGACACCCCCTTTTAGGGGCTCTGGCAGAATCCCTGCAACACAGAGAGATATAGCTTACCTAAACAACTAGTGCTGGATCCAGGATTTTCGTGAGCAGGGGTCGCAAGTGGAATTGACCAGGGACATTTTCAATATTCACCCGCTAAGTAAATTTTTAATCATAAATTTAACATACTTTCTTTATATTCCTAAGTTTTTTAACATGGAATATGGCACCGTTATCCTCAAAAATGGATGTTTCTAGTTAAATTATATTTTCCGGAAACAAATGGAAGCTTTTTCTGAGACAAATTGATGAAATAATACTACAAAAATTATTTTCCCTCGAGGAGGGGCGCGCGCCCCCGGGGCTCCTCTCAGGTCACACAAGTGGTTGTAAATAACTTCTAATAGCAATTATCCACATACACAGTCATGGATACAGTTCGCACGTAAGTCTTCGTTGCTACAGATTGGGACCACTGTGTCCAAAGAAACTTGATTCAATTTTTCCTCGCAAAGTATAGACGTGAAATTCAAAATATTTTTGTTGGAGTTAGTACATAACTTACTAAGAAAATAGAATTCGCTGAAATCATCATTTGATGTAATGCAAATTTTTAAAATAGTATTCCAATTACCAGTACATTACACCTCCGGGAGCTAATTATGTAATTAATATTATTGTGAAATCGAAAGGAGATACAATCGAAAAAAGAAAGTCATTGGAAATTTTATAGTTCACTAATAATTAGATAAAAATGTTAACTGGCTAGTTAAAGAGAAAAAAATTAAATAAAAAAGGACACCGTGTCCCATCTGCACTAAAGGGTTAAACGCAAACGGAAGAGATACATAGTTACCTCATTGTTTAGCATGGTCTGACATCATAAATATAAGTAAAGTCTCTGAATATTTTAGAATTTCACATAAAAATAATGTTTTTCTGAACTTGGAATATTTTTTTTAATCCATTTATGTTTTCCAGTGAGTTAAGTGGTTGGAAACTACCAAAAGCTGGATAAACTTGATTCCGAAATAAAGTCTGTTGAAGAACCTCCCCCAATTTTTTGTGTGTACTGACTATACACATTGTTGCTGAACAATGCATGGCATTAAAGTTGTTCTTTCTTCCAGGGCTATGACATTAGTTTCCTTATTACTAATGTCCACATAGAACAGATGTACAAACACAAATTGGTGGACTTCGTAATTCATTTCATGGAAGAAATTGACAAGGAGATTAGTGAAATGAAACTTGCCGTTAATGCTCGTGCAAGAATTTGTGCCGAAGAATTTTTGAAAAGGGTACGTTGCAATTTAGTTCTCTCCTTAGTTGTTTTATCTAAATACTGTGGAAAGGAAAGATGCATACTAGTTGACAAACCAATTTATGTGTGCTTAGAATGTATTTCTTTTTTTAATGTACACTGTGATCCATAGAAAATGGCCGATGCCTTTGGAACATTTGTAAGTTCAGATGATTGTATATGTATTTTAAATTAATTAGTCACATGGTCTGGGTGTCAGTATCAGATATATGATGGTTCATTGTTGCCACGTGCTACATTTTTTTTCGGATTTGAATGTATCCATTGGCCGTTTTCTATGAATCTGATTTGCGGATATGTCGGATACACACTAGATAGTAGATATGTATGTATGAACTGATAGTGGATTTTATGAAATGAAAAAAAAAAGTTACGAGTGCAGGACATAGCAACGGGTTCACAAATACTAAACACAACTAATAAGATAGGAAGCTCTCGTGGGATAAAATAGGAAAGAGGTGGAGAGGTGTGGTGCCTGTGCTGGTATACAGCTAGTTCAGTAACAAAGTGACCAGCGTGACCTGTGCCTGCAGCCAGAGGTAGCACTACTACTGGTCCACTCATCTTGACATTTCTGAAATCACCACCTCCAACATCGAAACACATCCCAGAATTCTATGGTTACCATATTTCAAGAGTGAAAATCCGGAAAGCTATTAATTAATTAAAAAAAAATGTGCAAAACGAAAATGGGAGTTAAACACTTTAACTAACTTTCTTGCTGTAGATGAGTGTATTAAGTGTAAAATAAGCTGTAACTAAAACATCAAAGTGAAGTACTTGATCTGTATTGTTATACGTATTTTGTTATATATAAATAAAAATTAACATTATTGAGATATTGCTGTTCCGTTCTCATCATCCCGGCGCCGCGCCAGGGAGTACTTCCTTGAATAGTAAAGGAAGGAAACATAAAACAAAAAATCTTCAGTCAATAATACAGAATATATACTTTTTTTTTCCACCTCATAAGTTTCTGTTTTATCAAAATTTTTTTAACATTTTCCATTGTTGCGTGTCCAGTTTTATTATACAAAGTATCTTTCCTTCTTGGCGTTGTTATGGTCAGCGAAAAATTACCAAGAAATTCCGTCAGTGGTTCAAATAATTTTGCAGCAAGAAGCAGGCGGAAACAAGGAGTAATGCCGACAACAATAATCATTGATGAGCAAAATTCTTTGTTAAGTTTTTAAAAAGTTTTTTTGGCCTGCCAAACTTATAATTTGAAGAGAATATAATCGTGTGAAAAGAAAGGAAACGATATCCTTCCTTCCTTTCTTCCGTCTTCGCTGAAAACCTGGACATTATGCGTTTCAAAAATTATTTTCGGGACACCGAAACGTAGATTTTGATTATGGTACGGTTCCGGATTTTTCGGGACGAGTAGCAACCCTACAGCATTCACAAATTTCTTCTACCTTCTAGTAGAGATTCTGCCTTCTGCCTCCAAAACATCCTGTCGAATTGTACATCTCATTCCTGCAAACATATTGCCATTGACACGCTCTGTTCTTACCACAACCTTAGTACTGCAGAATGTAGAGCTATGTCGGCTGTTCTTTCGGATCTCACCATTATTATCCGCCCGACTGACAAGGGATCCACCATGGTTGTCATGAATTACTCTTGACTGCCGCTCCGAAGGTCTTAATCAACTTAAATGTACCCTACCCCATCCTTCTTCAATAAAATCTGCATCTACCTTGAAACGCATGGGGATGTAACAATCTACAATCTCTACTTTCTGTCCCAGTGGACTCCCAAATTCTTTGTACTCCCCAAGATCTGGAAGACTTGTTGTTTCCAGTATTGGCTCTCCTACTGAAAGAATCTCCGCCTTCCTTGAACACTATCTCCACCGTTCGTCTACGCTCTCTTTTCCTATATCCGAGATACCAACCACTTTCTTTCCGCAATACATTCTCTCTCTAAGCGACTTCTGCCAGACACCATCTTGGTTTCAGTTGACATGACGTCAATGGATATCAGTATTCTCCACGTCCATGGTCTCTGCCGTGGAACATTTTCTGGATATGCCTTGTACATTATTTCTGCTCCAGCTTACTCAAGTTTTTCCTTACGGTGAACAGCTTCTTCTTTGAAAATCGTAGTTATCTGCAAATCAAGGGCACGGCCATGGGCACTCGTATGACCCCTTCCGACTCCAAGATTTTCATAGGAAGCTTGGAGAAACGACAGGTCCATACCTCCCAAACGTTTTATTTGGCTATTCTTATTGATGACATATTCTTAATCTGGACCACGGTCAAGAGTCACTGGGAACATACGTGCAAGGCCCCAGCTGCACCTTTCCCACCAAATTCACCTAGTTCTTCTCCAGAAAACATACAACTTTCTTCGGTTGGAGAATTGAATTTATTTATGGACATTTGTCATCTTTGACATGGCTGGCATCTTCGCATTCATGAATCCCTCTGTATTATTATTATTATTATTATTATTATTATTATTATTATTATTTTCTCTATCGTAATACCTTCTTTAGAAAGCTTCTTAACGACTCCTTGTTACCTATCTCTCTCCTCACTTCTCAGTATTTTTCCAGCCACTTTAGTCATTTTTCGCCTTCATGACCTGGCCAATATGTTACCAAAGTAGCCATTCTTTTTGACCACTTCCTTTTATATCTTTCGTACACTATGACATGACCACACCTTTGGCGAAAGCTTGCCATCTTTTTTTGTGTATATATATATATATATATATATACAGGGTAAGTCAAAATGATGTACCCGATTTCATAAATTTATTTTGTGAAATATAATGAACATATCTGAATGTAATACATGTGGTAAGAAGGGTAACTCTCAAAGTTTTTTTCAGTCACATCACAAGTGCTCTATGTGAGCACCTCGCGTAACACGACACACATCAAGCCGATAGTCTATCTCCTGCCAAACCTTGTGTAATGTGTCACGGTCAATCTCAGCAATGGCTGCTGTGATGCGGGCGCGAAGGTCACCCAATGTTGTTGGAAGTGGTGGTACGTAAACACGATCCTTTATGAAACCCCACAAAAAGAAATCACACGGGGTCAGATCGGGGGAACGAGGTGGTCAACGAATGAGAACTCGATCCTCCTGTGATGCACGGCCTATCCAGCGCTGTGGCAATGCCTCATTGAGATGATCCCGAACGCTGCCATGGTAATGCGGAGGGGCACCATCCAATTGAAGAATGAAATCTGCACTATCCTCTTCGAGCTGTGGAAGGAGCCATTGTTGCAGCATATCAAGAAAAACATGTCCTGTCACAGTAGGTTCAAGGAAGAAAAAGGGCCCATAAATCTTTTCAGGGGAAATGGCACAAAACACATTCACCTTGGGTGAATCGCGTTGGTGTTCCACAACTGCGTGGGGATTATCAGTTCCCCAGATCCTTACGTTGTGTCTATTCACATTCCCAGAAAGGTGAAACACCGCTTCATCACTGTAACGTAACCTTTCGGCGAACCCATCCTCTTCCATTAACGTAAGAAAATCAGCACAGAAAGACGCTCGAGCAGCATAATCAGTGTCTCTTAAGGCTTGTAGCAGTTGCAAGCGATAGGATTTCATTTGTAAACGTTT
>JAGDQP010016858.1:0-26398 GCA_022664845.1 Lepisma saccharinum
TGGCCCAAAGCTTCCGCTGCAGCAGTTAGAACATGAGGGGCATTTCTATCGCTGATTTTTGCACGATCCAGTGCTGAAGACAGCTCTGGTGTAATGATGTTGGCTGGTTGACACAACTTTGGCTTGTTTGTAACCGACAGCCTTCGGGAAGTACCACCCCTGCCATCGTTCCTCGTCTGCCTTTCTCCCTCTGCGCCAGTAAAAATTCGCGATCTTCTGGTATTTTAATAAGTTGAAGAGCTTCTGCATGAGCCACATCGAAAAGATCATCAAGAGCGTCCACAAACACATTTTCCTTGGTTTTTGCGTTTCAGTTCTTTGTGTACAATTTTTCTTCAGTTTTTGCCACTCGTTAGGTAAATCTTTCAGTTTTTCAATAACGTGATAATCCTGGTTTGTGGATATTCGAGCCTTTTCCCAAAACGGGAGAATTTCAGTGGTTGTTAAGCGTGCGCTTTACTTGCCGCTTGGAAGGAAGATTACATCCTGTTATAGACAATATTGTACTTGCTTTACATGTTGGACTGTTGGTAATATTTGCTAGGTAACAGGTTTCGATCTGTTTCGTACGCATTTTCAGTCGATTCTCTCCAAAATTTATTCCTAGAAAATAATATCGTCGAAGAGTTCTCCTTGGAAAGACCAGAAATATTGTGACCAGGGTCTTAATAGAATTACTTTCCCAGAGTGTATTCACGATTCCTAAAGTGTATTTGACATTGTACCTTGTTTTCAAATGTCAAATAATTGTAATAAATGCTAGGTTTGAGAAGAAAATCTCAGTTAAAATGAGAAAGTCAAATGACATTACAAGCGCCCAATGTAATATACTCGTCACGCACCCTATATATGAGATCTCTAAACATATCATCACCAAACTTTACAATACGTCGCGAATACATCCGGAGGTTATATACTGTAAGTTTGAAAATTGTACCGCAAAGAGAAAAAGTTGGGCTGATCCAGGGACACGCTGAGTTTCGCATATAATGCTTAAGTAACGTAAACGTAGCTATAAGTTTGAGCGCGTTGAGCGACCTTTAAATATTAAAATACTTTCATGAAATTTTGCACGCATGCTTAAGTAACCAAAAGGAATAAATTTAGTGGGTGAGAATCTGTTAAAATAAATTTCGAAATTTTCCCTAATAACTGGTTGCCACCCTAATATACAGTATATATCATATATAAATGTTAAAAAATATGCTCTCGTTAGTTTGTTGCAACTTACAAGAGGCACTGTCGAGAAGTGTGCTCCGAAAGCAAAATGTTTTATAATCATTATAAAGAGATCCTAACGCTATACAACATACGTAAATCGTAGCTACCTATTTGCAGAACTAACTGAGGAATCGAAGTTTTTCTGAAAAAAGCCAAATTTGAATTTTTATGTTGTTTGGAGCACACAAATCGAGTTTACCATTTCATAGTTGGTTGATATCAGTACAGCTAGATATAACGAGTTAAAATGTGACATCATAAGTTTTTCAGTGTTTCAAACCTGGTATATTTTTAATGGCACTACGACGGTTTATTGAATATTTGGTATTCACCAGTGACGATAAACATTGTAAAGCTCATAATTTATCATTTCAAACTGGGAATATTATATCAGGTCAAACCTGGAAAATCAAAACATGCAACGTGAAATTTTATATAATATTTACAGTTTGCATCATTTGAACCCCTATATCTCAAATGTGAAGCGGAATTCCACAAATTACAATGATGCTTTTTTCCTTCTTTTGATATCACGAATTAATCTGCGAGGTTTGGCTGTCGTATTCGATTTCTGTGCTCCAAACGGCAACAAAATTCAAATTTACTAATAACGTAGTACTAATTTACATAAAGATATACAGATTTTAATAATTTATATACAAGAGGAAAACTGGCTGCATCAAATATTATAAAAGAATACAAACATTTGCTTGCCAACGTACGCAGCTTATCAATTAACAATTCTATATTACATTTTCGTGTTTACAATAATTTTATCTAGTCCTCGTGATCTGGCGGCAACGTCGGAGACAGCAAAGTGGCAGTGGTGAGGTTTGTGGATTCGAATCCCACGGCAGACCAACCTGACTTAGATTTTCCAAGGTTTTTCTGTTTCACCAGTCTTAAAAAAGCCGTAGCCTACACCTTCCAAACCCTTGCCGTCCTATCCTGGGCTGAGTCATAGATGCTAAAAAACCATTAGAATAAAATTCAAATGCAATTAAAATATAGTTTATCTCTGAACATTTCATGTTCTTTTCTGAAAATGTAATAAGTGGCATATGAGTTAGTTTGATTTTAAACAAAGATAGTTTGTTTACGTGGAAGAAAAAAGAAATTGGCTCTGACCCATGTGCACAGCATTACTGCAATTCTTTTCACTTATGATATTGAGAATTTTAACATAAAGAATATCTGTATTTTGGTCTTAGTGACTTTCACTTTGAACCGTGTGAAACGCTTGTTAAAATCCACATAGATCTATTCGCGAGGCGAGATTCCAAACAGCGACGTTACAGACGCTAGCATATTTTCTGTGGTCACACAGAGTGTATGTCTGATGAGGATCTTGGCTAGAAGGTCGAAACGTTACATGTAATTTAATTTTTTACGAATAATATAGTCTTGTTCAGCAGTTCAGTGCTTTTTGATCTTAATTGCAAGACGTGCAACTATGTTTTGTTGTAAGTTGAAATCATCCCCCAACGATGGCATATTCCAGAGCATAGAGGAAATGATGGAGAAATCGCTATAGGTCCTCTAGGCCATTCCATAACTGGAGTTCCAGAATGCATTTCAGAACAGGGAGAAACACCGAGATCGGCAGTGTTCGATTTGTTATAAATTACTAGAGCTAGTGGTTGTTGGTAAGTTTAAACCTATTACCTGTCTGTGTAGAAATACAAAGGGTTTATCCCTGGTTGGGATGATATTCGGAATCAACTCACGAGGATCCTCACGCACTAGGAAAAATCCCCGGCAAATCGAACACTGGAGAAAAATGTATCCAATATTTAAAAAATTGGTTTCTTTCTTAGTACAACGATAAAATATTCGGTGGGGATGACATTTAAAAAATGTGACAAAAGTAGTCATGCTTTCTTTACAGTTTGATTTCTGTCTTGTTTTATGCAAAACTACTATTAGGGCTTCTACTTTCCGCGGATGAAATTTTGAAGACTCCTAAATGTAGTCTGAGCAGGAATTCGTGATCAAAACTGGTATTTCTACAATTCGTTCTATGAGAAAGTAGACTAAATTTGAGTCAAAGCTCAACAAATCTTGCTAGATGAAGAGAATGATGAGAGTAGGCATTAAGAACAAAGACAAGGAAAGCAAAATGTAAAAGTATGAAATATTTTATTATTATGGAGAAGATTTCTACAAATTATTTGATTGGGCATTCTTGGTTACAGATAGGATTTAATTAGAAGGAAAATACATAATGATTTAATTTATAATAAAGTATTACATTATGTTTTCTTGCTTTATAAACAAACAGAAATGGGTGTATTTCATTTCTAAAACAATATTATTGTTCTTTTACTGATTTTTACTGCGTAAAGATACATGAGTTAATTGAAAAAGCTATACGTACAGGGTGCCTCAGAATAAGTGGGAACTATTGCGGGAAGTGATTCTGTGGGTCATAAAGACGAAATATGCTCACGTAAAACATAGGTCTAAAGTAGATATTTTACCCACTAGATGGCTATGAAGATATAAATAATGAAAAAGCACATCTTTCGTGCATCTGAAGGAGTACATCTGTCACTGCAGAAGGTAGCAATAAAATTGTCCTCAGTGGCTAATGCATCCCACTTTATAGTGATGCTCTATATCACTACAGGACAGGTTAAAACGCCAACACCTATGGCCAGGTGATAATTTGCATACCACGGTGGTGATCCAGCCAAAGCATGTTTTCTCCTGAATGTGTGGGCGGGTTTCATCGGCGACCAAATGATCGGACCTTATGTACATCCAATTCCTCAAAAACGATCTCCCAATGTTCATAGAGAATAAACCATTTGGGATGAGGAGGACCATGTGGTACATGCACAATGCGGCATACCCGCCAATTGCCTGACCACCCATCTCTCCTGACCTCTCCCTCTCTATCACTATCTCTGGGGACGTGTCAAATTGATCGTGTACGAGGCGCCAGTCCTTGACTTGCCTACTATGCGTTACACGAACGCATTCAAGCGGTGTTCACACATATTGAAAACATTCCCGTCTTGAGTGACTCCAGGCCAACGTTTGTCGTAGTACCGCGCGTGCAATGATACTATACAGTGTATGCAATTACATTATATCAACACTGTCTCTGTGTTATATTTGTACACAGTACGCAGTCCTTCCATCTATATTCATCACCATACATCTAGCTGACAAACTATCAACTTTCGGCTTATGCTTCACATGAACATATTTCATCTATATGGTCCAAAAAATCACCTCACGCAATAGATCCCACTTATTCTGGAACACTCTGTATTGTTGCCCTACCTATAAAATTGTTTGCCCGTCCTCAAATCTAGTTCTGACTACGGGCCTATTATATGCACAATAAAATCCCCATAATTTAATTGTAAACAGCCTAAATCGAATTGTTAATCATGCAGATTATGGAATATTCATCAAAACAGAAATAGCAAAATCCGCCCTCTAGTCATTATCACTTGATGCAAGAGTTGTATGACCAGTGTAAAAGGCCTGATTTATATGCTAGCTTGCGTTGCTTGTTTTGCGTGCAATTTGGGTGAGCAGCAAATTGAATCACGTGTTTTATTACGTAGTACGTAGAACACGCAATAAAACACGTGTTTCAATTGGTTACGCACCCAATACGCTCGCAAAGCAAGCAACGCAAGCTTGCATGTAAATCAGCTCTAAAAGGCAAAAAGCTTACAAGACTCTTGGACATTGTTGGCAAGTAGACCCTCGTATTGCACCTTGTCCGAAACTCTTTTCTGTTTAGATTTTATTGATAGAAACTTTCAGATTCTGAGATTTAGTACTAAATTCACTAGCCAAGGTTTTTGAAGTTATCGTAAAAAAATATATGATTTTTAAAGATCTAGAATGATATTTTGGCAACAGTGGTCGGGGGCGCACAGTGGTCGTTAAAAAGTTTAGATTTTATTTTGAGAATGTCAATTATTTTCACATTAATTGCAAAAGTCACAGAATTGATGCTCAAATGTTACTTGCATGTATACTACCAGCGACTGATATGGGAGCTAAAGTCCCCTTCTAAAATCACTTAAAAAGAACTCCATGATAAATGCACTTACCAGAGACATACTGGCAGAAGATATTTTCTCACACAATTAATATGAAATATTAGAGTAAAAATATATATGAATGTTTTACATCTGTAACGTTATTTTGGCAACGCGCCTTCTAAACGGTGGAAAAGAGGAGTGACAAAGGGAGGCGTCATAAAAATTCATCATTTTCTTTTTAGAATGCCAATGAGCGTCAAATTAATCGCAAACAGTACAGAATAAGTGCTCCGAGGCTATGCTACTTGCAAGTCCGTCAAGTTGGCCCCACCCACTAACAAATTATAGAACCAAACATACTGGATCGTTAGTGGATCGTTAGTGCATAAGACCTGAACGTTAGTGCTCCATTTCTAAGCAAGATATAACGAAACAACTGTGGGTGGGGCCAACTTGGGCCAACTTCAAAATCAAGTTGTCCCCACTCTTTACCAAATATTAGACCTATCCCGACCAAACCATCCTGGGTCGTTAGTGCATAAGACCCGAACGTTAGTGTTCCATTCCTAAGGGAAATATAACAAAAAAACTGTAGGTGGGGCCAACTTGACGTCAAGTTGGCCCCACCAACTAACAAATAATTAGGTCCAAACATATTGGATCGTTAGTGCATAAGACCCGAACGTCAGTGCTCCA
Source organism: Lepisma saccharinum (assembly GCA_022664845.1). Lineage (NCBI taxonomy): Eukaryota > Metazoa > Arthropoda > Insecta > Zygentoma > Lepismatidae > Lepisma > Lepisma saccharinum. Next base: position 5,928 of record JAGDQP010016858.1, read on the forward strand.
TTTCTAAGCGAGATATAACAAAAACACTGTGGGTGGGCCAACTTGACGTGAAATTGGCCCCACCCACTAAGAAATATTAGACCCATTCTCACCCAACCATAGTGGGTCGTTAGCTCATCGTTAGTGCTCCATTCCTAAGCGAGATATAACGAGAAAACCGTGGGTCGGGTTAATTTGATATCAAATAAGCCCTAAGAAAAAGGTAATTCTAGACTCATTCCGGCCAAATCATACTGGGTCGTAAGTGCTTCGTTAGTGCATAGGACCCGAACGTTAGTGCTCAATTTCTAAGCGAGATATAAGGATAGACTGTGGGTGGGCCCACCAACTAACAAATAATTAGGTCCAAACATATTGTTATATCTCGCTTAGGAATGGAGCACTAACGTTCGAGTCTTATGCACTAACGTGCACTAACGATGCACTAACGACCCAGTATGGTTAGCTCGGGATGGGTTTAATATTTCTTAGTGAGTGGGGCCAACTTGACGTCAAGTTGGCCCCACCCACATGTTTTCCGTTATATCTCGCTTAGGAATGAAGCACTAACGTTCGGGTGTTATGCACTAACATGCACTAACGACCCAGTACTTTTGGGTCTAGAACTTGTTAGTGGGTGGGGCCAACTTGACGGACCTGCTACTTGCATGAACCAGTATCTGTCTTTGGGGCTTTAACCCCGTTCCAAGAATCACTTAAAGGAACTACGCGGTAAATGTCCTCAGCAAGACCATGGTCATAGTGTGAGAAGCTATTTTTTCTGAAAAGTAATGCGAAATTGAGAGATTTTTGTAAACAAAATCAGAATTTTTCACATCTGTATGGATATGTTGGCAAGTCAGAAATTTAGAAGGGGCACAGGGGGAGCAACAAGAACCAAAAAATGTCCGGCTCGGCGTAAAATTTGGACCTACAGAAATGCAAAATTTCACATTAGTTGTACCAAAAATTAGGTTCCGCAAATATATATCCCTGCTGAGTATATTTACCGTGAAATTCTTTTAAAGGATTTTTGAAAGGGGGCTATAGCCACCAAAACAGACAGTGGCTCATGTACTTAGCATCAAAGCATTAATTCTGTAACTTTCAGATTAATTTAACGTTCATTGGCATTCCGCATACCCCAATTGGAATATTTGTAACGCTCCACTAACTTTTATTACACAGTTTGTGCTCCTAAGGTGGTGCGTTGCGAAAATAACATTCCAGATTTTTAAAAAAAATACATGCATTTTCTCCAGTTACTTCATATTTAACATTAATTGTAAAAAAAAATCTTCTGCAGGTACTGTATGTCTCTGTAAGGGCATTTACCATGGAGTTCTTTTTAAGTGACTTTTGGAAGGAGGGTGCAGCCCCAATCCCAGTCGCTGGCATATACAAGTATCAGATCGTTAATTCTGTGAGCTTTGATATTAATCTGACGCTCATCGGCGTTACTAAAATAAATTATTTTTTTAACATTCCACTCCTTTCGTTACATCCTTGTTGTCCCACTAAGACAATATGTTACAAAAATACATTGCAAATTTGAAAGAATCAGTCACGTTTCTAGAAGAAAGCCACATTTCACATTGATTATACAAAATATTTATTTTCTTCCAGTATGACTCTGGTAAGGTTATTGGTCATACGTTGATTATAGTGTTGGTCCAACGCCGTGTTGGTTCTACGCCGTGTTGGTCGAACGACGTGTTGATTGAACTGCGTTGGACCAACACGGCGTTTGACCAACACGGCGTTGAACCAACACTGCGTTTGACCAACACGGCGTTGAACCAACACGGCGTTGAACCAACACGGCGTTGACCAACACGGCGTTTGACCAACACGGCGTTGAACGAACACGGCGTTTGACCAACACGGCGTTGGACCAACACGGCGTTCAACCAACACGGCATTGGACCAACAATAAAATTGGCAACGCCCCAGAGATATAAAACCTAAAAATATAATAAAAAATATGATCTTAAATTATTTTTTGGGGCACCTGCGTAGAACCAACACTGCGTTGGACCAACACCGGCATGAAACCAACACTTCGAAGTACCGGCGTTGGACCAACACGGCGTTGAACCAACACGGCGTTGAACCAACACGGCGTTGAACCAACACGGCGTTGAACCAATACAGCGTTCGACCAACACAGATTTTTGCCCTGGGGTGTTGGTCGTACGCCGGTTCTTGCTGCTTGAGAGGCTGTTGATCGTACGAAGTGTTGGTCCAACGCCGCATCCCCGTTTCGAGTGGTTCGGTTTGAGCCGCAGCCTGTACGTTCATGTCTTCCATAGTGTCTCTTCCCTCCGAAAACCGCTTATGCCTTTCGAATATGCGTGTTCTAAACAAAGTTGGATCCCCATAAGCCTTAGTTACTATTGGAAATGTTTCTATTTCCGATTTCTTTAGTTTCATAAGGAATTTGGTGGTGATTCTTCGTTCACTTTTCACACTTGACACATTTCCGGCAGAACACGGTGGAACGTGTGAACTCAATGACGTACTACTTCTAGCTGGCGAGATTAGACTAGTCGAAACTTACAGCACAGATAGACGAGGGTACTCGCATGACATCGTCGCAACAGCTGTTGCCAACTACTTTGTTTTCTTTACTTATGCATTCAGTCCCGGTTTTTTTTGTGTCACACCTTGCATATGCAGATCCAAACTTTAAATTTTCTCTCCTGTAGAGTTGCTATTTTCAGCTTATACCATTTGTCAGTCAAACTGTCCAATTGTTTTATATACTAATTATTATTTTAGTAACTTATTTAGAAGAACATCTGTTATTGTTTGTGCAAGCGAATTCTGATTGGAGTTCCGGTGAAGTTGTTAAATAGTTTTCTTAGAAATATAAATACATAAATACATGCTTCACAAATTGTTTGTCATATTAATTATCTTAGTATCTGATTTGCAACAACATGTATTTTGTTTATACGAACGGTTTCTGATTGTTGACCACGAAGTTGTTTAATAGTTTTCTTAGAAGTAGTACACACACACACACACACACACACACACACACACACACACACTCGTTCTGTACTGACGATATCATTTGGATACCATTTTGTAGAGTTCGATTCCGTTTTGGTCTTTGTCAAGAGGACTATAACGGAAGAAGTAGTTTCTTTTTAACTTCCTATGAAAAGTCAGTCCGCACATAATTAATAACATATTTCGTAAACGTCTGGAAACACATTTTTGTATAGAAAAATGGCCACCATTAGTAAATCACGGGGAAAATAAAAGAATACTGGTTTGAACTATAGACATATAACTAATATAAATATTAAAAATGTAAAATTTTTAAAGAGATCAAGCAAACAAATTTATATATCTGGACCACTTTAAATGTAAAAACACCAGTACTACTTTGAACTGTTTGTGAGTATTATTATGAAGCTATTATTATTATTATTAAGTTTTCATTTTCTTTCTTGCTAAACCGCTGTAACAAAGAACTTATTTGGATTTATTTACAGCTTTAGCGTTAAAATATTTTTTTAAAATTTCATTTTTGTCCATTTTCTTTGAACTTTTTAGTAGACCATATTTTCCTTTCTGTAGACGTTCTGAGAACGCATGTTTCTATTCAGTTCAAAATCTTCTAACATGGCGATTAATATCAAGGGAATTGAAATTAAAAATATACAGAACTGTCATTTTGCCGGTAATACTTTACGGTTGCGGAAGTTGGAGTATGACCCTAGCAGATTAACATAAATTACGTGTGTTTGAAAATAAGGTTTTGAGAAAGATATACGGGCCGAAACGTGACAAAATGACTGGAGAGTGGAGGAGACTGCATAATGAAGAACTGCACGGACTGTACGATTCACCAGATGTTGTAAAAATAAGGAAATCGCGACTACTAAGGTGGCTCGGATGGGGGAAAAACGAAGATTATATTCTATCCTAGTTGGAAGGTCGGGTGGAAGGAGGCCATTGGGAAGACCGAGACGTGGGAGGACAATATTAGAAGAGATCTTGAAGAAGTAGGTGTTCGTGACGAAAACTGGTTTGATATTGCCCAGGATATAATCAAATGGCGAACGTTTGTTACTGCGGCGATGAACTTGCGACTTCCATAAGCTATAGAGTTAGTTAGTTAGTACACGTTCTGATTTCTGACACTTGGACAATCTGACGATTTGTAGCTTTAGACGATTTCAACTTTTCTGTAAACGATTTGCCCTTTTTTAAACGTTCTGACCGTATTGGAGTTTAGACGTTCTGTCACTTCATCGATCTGAACGTTTGAGGTTTTAGACGTTTGTCAGTTTCTGCAGACGTTGTCATCGTGTCAGGGTTTAGAATATCTGACAGTTGGACGTTTTGCGTTTAAGTATTTTTATTTTGTTGGGATTTTACCCTGAACAATTTTCCCTTTTTTGATTGTTTTTCCCTCGTTTAGACGTTCTCACCCATTCTGTATACGATTTGTCCTTTTTCGTATACGTTCTGATCGTGTTGTGGTTTCGACGTTCTGTCACTTCGACGATCTAACCGTTTGTGGTTTTCGACATTTTGTCACTTTCTGTATACGATTAGTCCATTTTTGTATACGTTCTGACCGTGTTGTGGTTTCGACGTTCTGACACTTCGACGATCTGACCGTTTGAGGTTTTCGACGTTTTGTCACTTTCTGTATACGATTTGTCCCTTTCTGTATACGTTTTGACCGTTTTTCAGTTTCGACGTTCTGACACTTCGACGTTTTTAGGTGGACCCCAATGGAATGCATACTGTATACAATGGATTTATCTTACTGACGTTATTCAATGAAGTATTGAGAAACTGATTGATTTCGAGCTCAAAACGACATCGTATCGGGCTTGTCTTGTCTGATCATCTACTAATTTAGTTAACAGAATATACAAAAATACATTTTAATAGCACAACTCTGAAAATTCATTAGTACTACAAAGTTGATTGTCTCAACGGTAATTCACTGTAGTACTTTCACCGCAAATCGTCTATAGTTCATACATTTCTATCAAAGACTAGTTATACCAGTGATATCATCTTTGTTAAAATGATACATTTAAATTAGCATTGGAACGTTCTCGGTTTGATTCGCCAATCCTTACGAACAGTGCGTTGATCATTATAATCACTTGATATCCTTGTAGTGGTATTTATCTGTTCTAATTTACAGTATATTTCGAAACTATCAATGCTCAATTAGCATTCATATCGTTCGAGTTATTTGCCAAGATATTTCCTGAACTATGTGTTACAAGAGTTCTATTCTAGTACAACTACACTGAATTTTTACAAACAAAACACAATTTCAACATCATTAGCTTAAAAGCATCAAAAACATACTACAATAGCATTAAGATTTCCTTTTCACTTACGTTCCAGCAGAAATTCGATAAATTCATATAATCCTTATAAGTTGCAGTCAAATTGAAAGAATCGCTGCTGCGTAATTAAAAATTTTGGCCGTAACAATGCCCTACAATGGAATGCTTATTGTTGTACAATGCATTTATAATACTGAGGTTATTCAATGAAGTATTGAGAAACTGATTGATTTCGAGCTCAAACCGATTTCGTATCGCGCTTCTCTTGTCTGATCATGCATTAATTAACTAACAGAAAAGTAAAAAAATCATTTTAATAGCACCACTCTGAAAATTCATTAGTGCTACAAAGTTGATTGTGTCAAAGGTAATTCGCTGTAGTACTTTCACCACAAATCATCTACAGTTCTTTCATTTCTTTCCCAGTCTAGTTGTATCAGTGAGATCAGGTTAGTTAAAATATTACAGTTAAATTAGTTTGGTACAGTCTCGCTTTGATTCGGCAAGCATTAGGAACCGAGCGTTGATCATTATAATCACTTGATATCATTGTATTGGTATTTATCTGTTTAATCTACAAAATATTTCGACACTATCAATGTTCAACTACCATTCATATCGTTCGAATTATTTGCAAAGATATTTCATGAAAAATGTCTTACTAGAGTTCTATACTACTAATACTGCATTGTATTTTGGTAAACAAAACGCAATTTTAAGTTTATTAGCTTAAAGCATTAGGATTTCTTTTTTACTTATGTTCCAACAGAAATTCGATAAATCCATATATTCCTTATAAGTTGCAGTCAAATTGAAAGATTCGTTGCTGGGTAATTAACAACTTTGCCCGTAACAATGCCCTACAATGGAATGCATATTGTTTACAAAGCATTTATATTACTGACGTTATTCAATGAAGTATTGAGAAACTGATTGATTTGGAGCTCAAAACGACTTCGTATCGGGCTTGTCTTGTCTGGTCATGTACTATTTAACTAACAGAAAATGAAAAAAATAAATTTTAATAGCACCACTCTGAAAATTCATTAGTGCTACAAAGTTGATTGTCTCAACGGTAATTCGCTGTAGTACTTTCACCGCAAATCGTCTACTGTTCATTCATTTGTTTCCGAGACTAGTTGTACCAGTGATATCAACTTTGTTAAAATGATACGTCTAAATTAGCAATGGAACATTCTCGGTTTGATTCGGCAAGAAATTATAACAATCTGTTTCTCAATATTTCATTGAATAACGTTAGTAATATAAACGCATTGTACAACAATATTCATTTCATTGTAGGGCATTGTTACAGGCATAATTGTTTCTCACCCAACAATGATTCCTTCCATTTGACTACAACTTATAGGGACTATATGCAATTACCGATTTTCTGCTGGAATATAAGTAAAAAAGCAATATTAATGCTGTAGTTCATTATTTGTGATATTAAGCTAATAAAGTTGAAATAGCATTTTGTTTACCAAATACAATGCAATTTTAGTAGAAAAAAACATCTTGTTAGTCATAGTTCATGAAATATCTTGGCAAATAACTCGAACGACATGACTGCTAGTTGAGCATTGATAGTTTCGCAATACATTGTAAATTAGAACAAATAAATAATAATATAAGGATATCAAGTGAATATAATGACCAAAGCTCTGTTCCTAATGCTTCTAAATTCAAACTGAGAATGTTCCAATGCTAATTAAACTATAACCATTTAATAATCTGATTTCTGAACAAACATGATGTAAGTGGCACATCTAAAATCGCAAAGAAATGAATTAACTGTGCACGATTTGCGGTAAAAGTACTACAGCGAATTACCGTTGAGAAAATCAACTTTGCAGCACTAATGAATTTTTATTGTTGCTACTAAAATGAAACTTCTCGTGCCCTATGTTCATTAATTATTACATTATCAAGCAAGATTAACGCAATACGATGACTTTTTGAGCTCGAAATCAATCAGTTTCTCAATACTTCATTGAATAACGTTAGTAATATAAGCGCATTGTACAACAATATTCATTTTATTGTTGGGCATTGTTAAGGTCAAAATTTTTAATCAATCACAAACATTTTTTCAATTTGAGTACAACTTATAAGGATTATATGAAATTATCGAATTTCTGCTGGAACGTAAGTAAAAAACCAATCTTAATGCTGTAGTTTGTTTATATGTGGTATTAAGTTTATAAAGTTGAAATTGCGTTTTGTTTACCAAAAAGAATGCATTTTTAGTAGAATAGAACTCTTCTAAGACATAGTTCATTAAATATCTTGGCAAATAACTCGAACGATATGACTGTTAATTAAGCATTGATAGTTTCGGAATGTAGATTAGAACACATAGATACAAATACAGGGATATCAGGTGATTATAAAGATCACAAACTGTTAGTAATGCTTGTTCATTCAAACTGAGAATGTTCCAAAGTCAATTTAACTGTAACATTTTAACAAACATAATTTAACGATCATCATCTTACAAATTCAAAAGGACTCGCAATGAAATAAATGAACTGTACACGATTTGAGGTGAAAGTACTACAGCGAATTACAGTTGATTGCATCAACTTTGCAGCATTAATGAATTTTCAGTGGTGCTATTAAAATGAAACGTCTGGTTTTATGTTACTTAAATATTATATCATCTGACAAGACAAGTGCAATACGATGTCGCTTTGAGCTCGAAATCAAGCAGTTTCTCAATACTTCATTGAATAACGTTAGTAATATAAAAGCATTCCACAACAATATTCATTTGATTGTTGAACATTGTTATGGGCGAAATTTTTAAGTACCCAGCAACTATTCTTTCAATTTGACTACAATTTATAAGGACTATATGAAGTTAACGATTTTCTCGTGGAACGTCAGTAAAAGAGTAATCTTGATGGTATGGAAGAATACTACTTGTGCTTTTAATCTTATCAAGTTGAATTGCGTTTTGTTTACCAAATACATTGAATTTTTAGTAGAAAAATTTTTTTGTAAAACATAGTTCACGTAATATCTTGGCAATAACTCGAACGATATGACTGCAAGTTGAGCATTGATAGTTTCGCAATGTATTGTAGATTAGAACACATAAATACAAGTACAAAGTTATCAGGTGATGATAAAGATCACAAACTTTGTTCCTAACGCTTGTCAATTCATACCGAGAATGATCCAAAACCAATTTAACTGTAACATCTTATCAAACATGATTTTAACAAACATCATCTCACTGGTACAACTAGACTCAGAAGGAAATGAATGAACTGTACACGATTTGCGGTGAAAGTAACAGAGCGAATTACCGTTAAGAGCATCATCTTTGCAGCACTAATGGATTTTCATTTTCATTTTAATTATTATATCATCTGAAAAGGGAAGTGCAATACGATGTCCTTTTGAGCTCGAAATCAATAAGTTTCTGAATACTTTATTGAATAACGTTAGTAATATAAAGGCATTGTACAACAATATTCATTTTTTGTAGGGCATTGTTACGGGCAAAATTGTTAATCACCCAGCGACTACCCTTTCATTTTGACTACAACTGTAAGGATTATTTGAAAATATCGAATTTCTGCTAGAACGTAAGAAAAAAGGAATCTTAATGCTATTGTAGTATGTTATTTGTTATATTAAGCTAAAAAAAGATGAAATTGCGTTTTGTTTACCAAATACGACGCATTTTTAGTGGAATAGAACTTTTGAAAGACATTGTTCATTAAGTAACTTTGCAAATAATTCGAACGATATGACTCCTAGTGGAGCATTGATAGTTTAGCTGTTTTGTAGATTAGAACACATAGATACTAGTACAAGTATATCAATTGATTATAAAGATCACAAGCTTTGTTCCTAATGTTTGTCAGTTCAAACCTAAAATGATCCAAAGCCCATTTAACTGTAACATTTTAACAAACATGATTTAACAAACACGATCTCACTGGTACAACTAGACTAGGATGGAAATGAATGAAATATACACGATTTGCGGTGAAAGTACTACAGCTAATTACCGTTCAGAGCATCAACTTTGGAGCACTAATGAATTTTCATTAGTGCTACTAAAACGAAGCTTCAGGGGTTTTATGTTAGTTAATTATTATATCATCTGAAACGACAAGTGCAATTCAACGTGGTTTTGAGCTCGAAATCAATCAGTTTCTCAATACTTCATTGAATAACGTTGGTGATATATACGCATTGTACAACAATATTTATTTTATTGGTGGGCAACATTTTTAATAACCAGGCAACGATTCTTTCTATTTGACTTCAACCTAAAAGGAATATATGAAATTATCGAATTTCTGCTGGAATATAAGTAAAAAAGCAATCTTAATGATGTAGTTTGTTATTTGTGCTTTGAAGCTAATAAAGTTGAAATTGCGCTTCGTTTACCAAATACAAATCTTTGTTAGTAAAGTAGAACTCTTGTAAAACATATTTCATTTCAATTTCAATTTATTGTTATCACCTTCGGTACAACGTATTGTTGTGTTAGATTTGTCAACAATATATAAATATACATAATAATACATTAAAATACATAGGTAAAAGATATTAAACAAATATGTTAGTAAAACAAATAAGCGAATATTTCTAAATTATACTCCATATCCAGTGATAAGTACAAAAAAATTAGAAAGTTAAAAAGAAGACTTTTATAAAGCATACTTCAAGGTAACATATATTTGCCTAGAGTAGTGTGTAGAAGTAAATATGATATGCATAATCCAAGCAAATGATGAGATTCTTGGATCAGGCAATATTTCAGTATTTGATTTTTTAAAAAAATCATTCAATTTCATCCAGTGTATATCCTTCACAATTTATTAGAATAGTTTTTATGATTCTTTTATATTCTTTCAGTTGATAATTTTTATACTCATTCGGTAATAAATTTAAGAATTTTGGACCATGTATTTGATAAGATTTATGTATTTTGGATAATCTTGTGAGAGGTACAATAAGATCAGAATTATTCCTAGTATAATGTGTATGAATTTGATGACCGGTGTTATAATCGCCCAAATGGAGTTTAGTATGCAATAAACATTGATAAATGTATATGGACGCTACAGTCAAAATATTTCGTTTGCGAAACTCTCCCCTGCAAGAGGCTCTGAAACGCAAACCCGCTATTATTCTTATTGCCTTCTTTTGCCAGATAAATAATGAGTTAACCTTAGGGGCGTTTCCCCATAGTATAGTTCCATAAGATAAAGCAGAATGGCAAAACGCATGATAAATAGTTAACAATCTTTCGGCCATTAAGGAATGCTTTAAACTCTTTAATACGTAAATGCCCATAGTGACTCTTTTTGTAACCTCTTCAATATGTTTTCCCCATGATCATGTGGAATCTATATGCAATCCTAGAAGTTTAACATAATTATTTTGATTCTGTCTAATAAAATCTGTATTCAATGTTATTAGGAGAGATAATGTTTTATTTTCATTTAAGTGAAGATGGTTGTTTATCATCCAGTGTTTCACTTTATTATATTGGAGGTCACTATATTCAATCAATTCTTTGATATTGTTGTTCGAGGTTATGACAGTAGTATCGTCGGCGTACAATATAGGCTCTGAATCCAGGAAAATATGTAGATCATTTATATAAAGTATAAACAAAACTGGGCCCAGAACGGAACCCTGTGGGACTCCAGATTTTATTACGTTCTTTGCAGATGCCTTATTATTGTACTTTACGATTTGTGTTCTATTTACTAAATAATTTTTCATAAGCTTGAGCTCACTGTTTTTGAAAACGTATATTTCCAGTTTTTTGATTAAAAGATCGTGTGAGATGGAATCGAACGTCTTGCTTATATCAAGACAACGGAGCATTGAAATGTTCTTTTTTTCTAAATTAAGGTATATTACACTTATCAATGTTTCAATTGCATCAATAGTGGATTTTCCAGGTCTGAAACCAAATTGACTAGTATACAAGATATTATTCTTAACTAAGTAATCGCTTAATTGATTTTTAATAACAGCCTCGTATATTTTTGAAAAAATCGGAGTGAGAGCAATGGGTCTATAATTGTTCGGGTTGTGAATATCACCTTTCTTCTTGTAAATAGGTATGACAATAGAGGTTTTTAAAATGTCTGGAAATATCCCTTTATCTATAGATCTGTTTATGAGGATTTCTAAAGACTTAGCCAAAATATCAATTAAATGTTTTATCAAGTATGACGAAATACCGAATACGTTCTCAGAACGGCTAGTCTTTAGGTCTTTTACAATTAACACCAGATCAGAGGACGAAATAGCAAGTAATTTAACATTATCTTTTTTAACATTTTCCCACCTCTTTACAAATGGATTGTCATCCGCAACGTATAATGAATCATCATATGAGATGACAGGCTGAGTTTCAATTTTTGTGAAAAATTGATTGAATGTATCAGCTGAAATATTACTTGATAGATTTTTCCTCTTTTTGGAATAATTCTTATCTATTAATTTCCAGATTGCTGTGTTAATATTAGTGGAGTTAGATATTAATTCTTCGTTATATTTTATCTTTGCTAATTTTATTTCTCTCTTATAACGGAGTTTTCGTTTTCTGTATTGGGATAAGAAAATATTGTGCCCTAGTTTGACTAAATCTTGCAGAATGTGCAAAGATTTTTTAATTCTTCTCATTTTTTCATTATACCAAGGATTTCCAATTGGTCTTCTGCTTTTAGGTTTCAGAATTCTGGTCTCAATACAGTACAATTGTATAGCAGTGGAAAACACCTCAATTAAGTAATTCCAAGCCTGGTCCAGATCTTTCATCTTGGCCATTCTTTTGTCTATGTCAGTAGCTAAGATATACGCACGGAATGCGTTGATATTGGGTATATTCAATTTTCTAGTTACGTACTGTCTGTCTATATTATTTGAGGATTCGTCTTTGATACCGAGTTTAGAATTATGTAGTAAGACCCAAACAGCCAGATGGTCAGAAACATCGAGAGAGGCTGTACCACAAGTCAAATTATCCACATCGTTCATATTTAATAATACATGCTTTCTTACGAGTAGGTAAAGAATTCCCAAAAGTCCAATTCAGTAAGTCCAAAATGTCCAAACATTTTATAACTTCAGTACAATTGACTTTAATAAAATCTATATTTATATCACCAAGTATAAAACATTTATAGTTTTTATGTGATAAAAGTCTATGTATGCATAATTCTAGTTTATCCAAGAATAAGTCAATATTGGCCTCCAGAGTTCTGTAGATGGAAATTATTATTAAATTATATTCAGTGAGGATTACACCTGAAGCCTCAAATACCTTATCCATATTTATATCAGACAAGTCTAACACCAGATATTCAATGAAAATGTTAGTTTTTAGATAAATAGCTGAAATTCCATAAGAGGAAGTAGCTCTACAATACCAAGCAACCAATGTGAAGTTATTAGAGACGTACAAATCTATTTCCTCTTTAGCAAGCCAATGTTCATTCAAGGATAATATTTGAGCCGTTAGTTCGTTATCAAAGATCTCTAACTCTCCTAATTTGCCTCTTAAAGATTGTATATTAATATGTAGCATGGTTATTGGGATAGTATCAATACAAGCTGAACAATATTTATTTTGATTATTGTAGAAATGAGAGATTGATCTTAATAGGGATTTGGATCCATTGAGAGTTAGGTTGTAGTTGTTAATCTTATGTTGAAAGACAGCAGAATTCCTAGCTAGTTTTCCGAACCGATACAAGGTAAAGATATTGCGGTCTTTACTAACTGTAAATCCTTCTTTTCTAACTCAGACAAAATATCAAGCAACTTTTCTGCAAACATCCTTTTCGCTAGTACATTAAGGTGTTGCCCATGATAGGTGTAAAATCGTCTACCAAGTTGGTTCACATCGAGTATATTTACATTGGAAAAGACTTTGACCAGTTCCTTCAACTTTTCATTAGTTTTTCTTATCTCTAAATTTACAATAGACCAGCGGTACAAGTCAAACCTATGTGGAATGGTACAAATAATTATTTTCTTGTGTAGGAGCCTATTTAAGAAAGATGTAATTGCATTAACAAATTTCTCAGATTCATTCTTACTTATATCGTTAGCACCTAATACCAAAACAATGAATTTAGATTGTAACTCACTCGAGTTGCTATGAAGATTTTTTAAAATATCCTGAGCTCTAGCACCAGGTTTAATAAATCCTAAAGTTCTATAATTCGACTTATTTGATACCAAATGAGCAATATTACGTCCATGACTATCACCTAGTAGGGTTATATCTGGAGGATTTTTTGTTGGATGATTCTGTGTCTTCGATGGATCATGTTTATCTATATCATTTGTTAATGGAACATTAATTTTTTCAAAGTTAGTTACTTTATTTGAGAGTTCTTTAATAACCTTCAAGTGCGCTTCAATTTCCGTTTGATTTTGTTTCAGTGCAACATTGAAAGCTTCATTGTCAAATTTGATTTTGTCTTCAAGCGACTTGATATCATTTACTAATTTTTTATTGGATGTTGCAATATATTTACACTTTTCTTTTAAATAAGAAGTATTTTCTAAATCAATATCGTCTGTCTAGACTTGAATTGACTTATCTGATTTTAGTGATTCGAAATCCTCTAAATCCATTTGGGTCCACTTGTCAATCATTATATTTTGTTGACAAAATGTTAGAGACATTTGAAGTTCATTATGATTTGTTAAATCTCTTAGTGCAGAATCTTGTTGAATTTCTTTGTTGGAATTCTGAGTATCTAAAATTGCTTTAATTTCATCCAGCTTTCTAATTGAATCATTTAGTGAATCTTCATGATATTCAACGCTGTTTACGTAAAAGGATTTATTCAAGTTTAAATCCTCTTTTGATATCTTGTGTTGAGAAACAGGGGTATCAAACTCAATGTTTGCGAAATCATTCAGCATTGAAGTATCAGTAACTACAGGGGAATCCATATTTCATTTATATAATAAATAATAAACTAAGTATTTCGTTTAACTCTGAAGCATCTTAGTTATATATATGTTAACTACAGTGATACAGTATCTTTTGAAAGGATTCACTCACAAGCTGTCATGAGTGTGATGTGAACAATGTGATCACTTTTCTCCTGTCAAGTTTTACTAGTCAATATTTATTCAGTGGAAGCAGTTAAAGGGGTTCACACCTATATGTAGGGTATACTACTTCTCTTAAATTATCGCTAAATAAGCAGTTATAAGGTTTCTGTCCACTTCGCTCCTGTCAGAGTCAATTCATTGTTATTTAGTAAAGAAATTAGAATATAAGGTTTCTCACCTATGTGTCATACTATTAGAAGTGTCATAAACAAAAGGCTTATTACTATTAATTCGACCAATATCACAAGCAAAACCCTTTTCCAAATTCTACAGTTTCATTCGAGCAACGTTTGCATGCGCATAATTTGATAATATATCACACCAACTAAAAAACCTAAATAGTTTAATAAAATTATTTCGTATATAATTGGGCCACTTCTCACATCAGCGAGATTAATAAAACATACCAATTATCATGATCCTTATATAAAAAATTACAGCTAGATTGTATTAATAACATGCATAAGGCTTTGCTCAGAATGAGCAATATATGGCAGATTATAGCCACTGAAACGGATAAACTGGATTATTTAACCAGAGCGAATTATAGTTGTTTTGGTTACTCCGATCATAGCATTCTATATTATCATCTCACTCGAAATACACTTGAAGGCAAATTATGCAGCGCCGAGAGAATGGATCACTCACTAATTAATTCCAATGCGATTAAGCAGCCAAGAGTCCAATCGATTGTATTATTCGAGAACAATATAAGCAGAAACACACAGACTGCACACAAAACTATTCACCGTGTTACCTTACTGACTCTTGATTACTACCGATTGGCTAGAACACTAAGAGAAGCAAAAATCCTTCATGTCACCAAACGTCGTACATAAATAAACACTTGTTAACTGTTCGTTGATAGGATCGATGTGAGTCGACAGTTAACTTCCGCTGTTTCGATATGACCCACCACTTGAATCGATAGAACAAATGCAAATGGCTGCACATAAGATAATTGTATTACATGTAAAATGTACCAACTTTGTCACACAAAGAGATCATTAAAAGAGTTAAATTTAACGGAAAGCATCACTGCCACACTAAAAGTCACTTCGTTAAAAATTAGTAGTATTTTACAACGATTTCAAAGTATAAAGTGCACTTGTCGTCTCCAGCTGAGTGTAGGTCACGATATTTGTTTACATTTTAAAATTTTGCCTATATCCTCACTAAAATGCGTCAAAATTAAAAACGTTTAGGCTTCTAGACTACTCTAGACACTTTATGCACTCACCTACACTAAAATATAGATGAACTTCATAGAAATTCCTGTTAATATAATAAAAAATCCGGGAGCTACAGCACTGTCGTTATGCAATCTACAACCGGAAGATCTTCTCAAGTATCTTGGAAAATAACTCGAACGATATGACTTCTGGTTGAGCATTGATAGTTTCGCAATGTATTGTAGATCAGAACACATATATACTAATACAGGAATATCAGGTGATTCTAAAGATCACAAATTCTGTTCCTAATGCTTGTCAATTCAAACCGAGGATGTTCCAAAGCCAATTTAACTGTAACATTTTAACAAAACATGATTTAACGAACATCATCTTACTGATACAAAATTACTCGGAAGGAAGTGAATGAACTCTACACGATTTGTAGTGAAAGTACTACAGCGAATTACCGTTGAGAGCATCAACTTTGCAGCACTAATGAATTATCAGTGGCGCTAATTAAATGAAACTTCTGGTGATTTATGTTAGCTAATTATTATATTATCTGGCAAGACAAGTGCAACACGATGTCGCTTTGAGCTCGAAATCAATCAGTTTCTCAATACTTCATTGAATAACGTTAGTAATATACAAGCATTCTACAACAATATTCATTTTATTTAAGATCATTGTTACGGGCAAAATTGTTAATCACCGAGCAACGATTCTTTCAATTTGACTACAACTTATAAGGATTATATGAAACTATCGAATCTCTACTGGAACGTAAGTTAAAACGCAATCTTAATGCTGTAGTTTGTTGTTTCTGCTTTTAAGCTAATAAAGTTGAAATTGCGTTTCGTTTACCAAATTCAAAGCATTGTTAGTAGAATAGAACTCGTATATGACGTAGTTCATTAAGTATCTTTGCAAATAACTCGAATTATACGACTGATAGTTAGGCATTGATTGTTTCGAAATGTATTGTAGATTAGAACACTTTGATACTATTTAATACAAGGATATCAGGTGATTATAAAGATCACAAGCTCTGTTCCTAATGCTTGTCGATTCAAACCGAGAATGCTCCAAAGCCAATATAGCTATAACGTTTTAACAAACATAATTAAATGAACATCATATTACTAATACAAAATTACTCGGAAATAAATGAATGAACTCTACACGATTTGTAGTGAAAGTACTACAGGAAATTACTGCTAAGAGCATCAACTTGCAGCACTAATGAATTTTATTGGTGCTACTAAAACGAAACTTCTGGTGTTTTATGTTAGTTAATTATTATATAATCTGACAAGACAAGTGCAATATGATGTCCTTTTAAGCTCGATATCAGTCAGTTTCTCAATACTTCATTGAATAACATTAGAGATATAAACGCATTGTACAACAATATTCATTTTTTTTAGAACATTGTTACTGGCAAAATTGTTAATCACGCAACAACGATTCTTTCAATTTGACTACAACTTATAAGGATTATATGAAATTATCGAAACTGTGGTGGAACATAAACAAAAAAGCAATCTTAACGCTGTAGATTGCTGTTTGTGCTTTTAAGCTAATCAAGTTGTAATTGCGTTTTGTTTACCAAATTAAATGCATTTTTAGTAGAATAGAACTCTTGTATGACGTAGTTCATTAAGTATTCTTGCAAATAACTCTAACGATATGACTGCTAGTTGACCATTGATAGTTTTCCAATGTATTGTAGATTAGAACAGATAGATACTAATACAAGTATATCAGGTGATTATAAAAATCACAAGCTCTGTTCCTAATGTTTGTTAATTCAAACCCAAAAGTCAATTTAACTGTAACATTTTAACAATCATGATTAACAATTCAAATGAACGAATTAAAGAATTAATGAATGACCTACAATACATTTCATAACTATCAATGCTCAACTAGCAGTCATATCGTTCGAGTTATTTGCCAAGATACTTAATGAACTATGTCTTACAAGAGTTGTATTCTACTGAAAATGCTTTGTATTTGGTAAACGAAAGGCAATTTCAACTTTATTAGCTTAAAAGCACAAATAACATACTACAATAGCAATAAGATTGGTTTATTACTTACGTCCCGGCAGAAATTCTATAATTTCATATAATCCTTATAAGTTGTAGTCAAATTAATGGAATGGTTGCTGGGTGATTAACAATTTTGCCTGTAACAATGCCCTACATTAAAATGAATATTGTTGTACAATGCGTTTATATTACTAAGGTTTTTGAATGAAGTATTGAGATCCTGATTGATTTCGAGCTCAAAGCGACATCGTATTGCATTTGTTTTGTCAGATGATATAATAATTAACTAACATAAAACACCAGAACTTTCATTTTTATAGCACCATTGAAAATTCATTAGTGCTGCAAAGTTGATGCTCTTAACGGTAATTCGCTGTACCTTGACCGCAAATCGTGTACAGTTCATTCATTTCCTTACGACTCTTTTTGTACCAATGAGATCATGTTGGTTAAATCATGTTTGTTAAAATGTTACAGTTAAATTGGCTTTGGAACATTCTCGGTTTGAATTGACAAGCATTAGGAACGGACCTTGTGATCTTTATAATCACCTGATATCCTTGTATTAGTATCTATGGGTTCTAATCTACAATACATTGCAAAACTATCAATGCTCAACTTGCAGTCATATCGTTCAAGTTATTTCCCGAAATACGTAATGAACTATTTCTTACAAGAGTTCTATTCTACTAAAAATGCATTGAATTTGGTAAACAAAACGCAATTTCAACTTTATTAGCTTAATAGCACAAACAACAAACTACAGCATTAAGATTGCTTTTTTTCTTACGTTTCACCAGAATTTCTATAATTTCATATAATCCTTATAAGTTGTAGTCAAATTGAAAGAATCGTTGCTGTGTGATTAAAAGTTTTACCTTACAATAAAATAAGTACTGTTGTACACTGCGTATACTTTATTAGCTTAAAAGCACAAATAACATACTACAATAGAATTAAGATTGGTTTATTACTTATGTTCCAGCACAAATTCGATAATTTTATATAATACTTATAAGTTGTGGTCAAATTAAAAGAATAGTTGCTGGTTGATTAACAATTATGCCCGTAACAATGCCCTACAAAAATTAATATTGTTGTACAATGCGTTTATATTACTAACGTTATTTAATAAAGTATAGAGAAACTGATTGATTTCGAGCTCAAAACAACCACATTTTGCACTTACCTTGTCAGATGATATAATAATTAACTAATATAAAAGACCAGAAGTTTCATTTTAATAGCACCACTGAAAATTCATTAGTGCTCCAAAGTTGATGCACTGAAGGGTAATTCGCTGTAGTACCTTGACCGCAAATCGTTTACAGTTTATTCATTTCCTTACGAGTCTTTTTGTGCCAATGAGATCATGTTTGTTAAATAATGTTTGTTAAAACGTTACTGTTAAATTGGCTTTGGAACATTCTCTGTTTTAATTGACAAGCATTAGGAACAGAGTTTGAGATCTTTATAATCAATTGATATACTTGTATTATTTTATTTATTTATTTTCAGATTACATCATAAAACGGTGCCAGACCGTATTGACATAGTCTTGGAAATACAAGTATACATACAAATAATAAAAAAATTACAAATAATTTAAAGGAGAATCGAAACATGGATTAGGTCACAGAGCATATAAATTCTTCGATCTCCTTAAGATTATAACATTTACAATTTAACAATAACTCTTTGATCATTAACTTATTTTTTTTGTATTAGTATTCTTTATCCTATCTGGTAAAACGTTATAAAATTTTATACCCTGGGATTTGTACGACATTTTTGTTTTTGTCAATCTGTTTTTTAAGGTTATTAAATTTTTGTTATATCTTGTACTGTAAGAATGTACTACAGCACCGGTCAGAAATTCATATTTGTGAGAATTTATGTAGATTAAACAGTGGTAAATAAACATGCATGGAGCCGTCATTAGTTTCAATTTTTTGAACATACCTCTACATGAATTTAGAAAGGCAATCCTAATATTGCTCTTATTACCTTCTTTTGCCATAAATATACTAAATTAGACTCCTCAGAACAACCCCAAAATAATATTCCATAATTCAACTGACTGTGAAATAAGGAATTATCATTCCCATGAATATATACTCCTTTGACAGACAGTAACGTAATTTTCGAATTAGATAAATACTTTTGGATAATTTACTAAGATACTCAATATGAAATTTCCAGTTTAAAGAGCAATCTATATACATGCCTAGATATTTTATCTTATTAGATTTATTTTTTGCAATTACGTCTCTCTTTAAGGAAAAATAACTACTTTCGGTTTTATCAATATTGATCGTCATATCATTTTCATAGAACCATTTTATTATTATATTTAATTCATCATGTTTAGAAGCTACTAATATATCTAGATTATCAGTACCCATTAACAAGGTTGTGTCATCTGCATACAATACTGGTGATACTGACATCACTTTAGGAAGATCATTTAAGAAAATAACCAATAATATAAGGCCGAATATGGAGCCCAGAGGAACACCTCTATTAAGAGTCTTGTACCCAGATAATCTACCATTAACCATTAGCGCCTGGTTACGATTAGCATCTATTAGTATCTGTCTACGATTAGCATCTATGTGTTCTAATCTACAATAAATACATTGCCAAACTATCAACGCTCAAATAACAGTGATATCGTTCAAGTTATTTGGGAAGATATTTCATGAACTATGTCTTACAAGAGTTCTATTCTACTAAAAATGCATTGTATTTGTTAAACAACGTAATTTCAACTTCATTAGCTTAAAAGCACAAATAACATACTACAATAG
>JAGDQP010016858.1:26408-39746 GCA_022664845.1 Lepisma saccharinum
TAGCAATCATATCGTTCGAGTTATTTGCAAAGATACTTAATGAACTAGTCATACAATAGTTCTATTCTACTCACAATACCTTGCATTTGGTAAACGAAACGAAATTTCAACTTTATTACCTTAAAATCACAAACATAAAACTACAGGATTGAGATTGCTTTTTTGCTTACGTTCCAGCAGAAATTCGATAATTTCCTATAATCCTTATAAGTTGTAGTCAAATTGAAAGAATCGTTAACGGGTGATTAGAAATTTTGCCTTACAATAAAATAAATATTGTTTTACAATGCGTTTATATCACTAAAGTTATTCAATGAAGTATTAAGAAACAGATTGATTTCGAGCTCAATACGTCATTCTATTGCACTTGTCTTGTCAAACGATATAATAATTAATTAACATAAAACACCAGAAATTTCGTTTTAGTAGCACCAATGAAAATTCATTAGTGCTCCAAAGTTCATGCTCTGAACGGTAATTAGCTGTGGTACCGCAAATCGTGTACATTTCATTCATTTCCTTTCTTGTCTAGTTGTACCAGTGAGATTGTGTTTGTTAAATCATGTTTGTTAAAGTGTTACAGTTAAATTTGTTTAGGATCATTCTCGGTTTGAATTGAGGAGCATTAGGAACAGAGCTTGTGATCTTTGTAATCACCTGATAATCTTGCATTAGTATATGTGTGTCCCAATATACAAAACACTGCGAAACTATCAATGCTCAACTAGCATTCATATCGTTCAAATTCTTTGCCAAAATACTTAATGAACTATGTCTTACACAAGGTCTATTCTACTAAAAATGCATTGTATTTGGTAAAGAAAACGCAATTTAAACTTTATTAGCTTAAAAGTACAAATAACACACTACAATAGCATTAAGATTTGTTTATTACTTACATTCCAGCAGAAATTCGATAATTTCATTTAATCCTTATAAGTTGTAGTCAAATTAAAGGAATAGTTCCTGGGCGGTTAACAAATTTGCCCGTAACAATGCCCTAATATTAAAATGAATATTGTTGTACAATGCGTTTATATTACTAACGTTATTCAATGACGTATTATGAAACTGATTGATTTCGAGCTCAAAACGACGTTTTATTGCACTTGTCATGTCAGATGATCTAATGATTAACTAACATAAAACACCAGAAGTTTTATTTTAATAGTGCAACTGAAAATACATTAGTGCTGGAAAGTTGATGCTCCTAGCGGTAATTCGCTGTAGTACTTTCACCGCAAGTCGTGTACATTTCATTCATGTCCTTCCGAGTCTAGTTGTACCAGTGAGATCGTGTTTGTTAAATCATGTTTGTTAAAGTGTTACAGTTTAATTGGTTTTGGATCATTCTCGGTTTGAATTGAGAAGCATTAGGAACAGAGCTTGTGATCTTTATAATCACCTCATAATCTTGCATTAGTATATATGTGTTCTAATCTACAATATATACATTGCGAAACTATCAGAGCTCAACTAGCAGTGATATCGTTCGAGTTTTTTGGGAAGAGATGTCATGAACTATGTCTTAGAAGAGTTCTATTCTACTAAAAATGCATTGTATTTGGTAAACAACGTAATTTCATCTTTATTAATTTAAAAGCATAAATAACATACTACAATAGCATTAAGAATGGTTTATTACTTACGTTCCAGCAGAAAATCGATAATTTCATATTATCCTTATACGTTGTAGTCAAATTAAAAGAATAGTTGCTGGGTGATTAACAATTTTGCTCGTATCAATGCCCTACATTAAAATGAATATTGTTGTACAATGCGTTTATATTACTAATGTTATTCAATAAAGTATTGAGAAACTGATTGATTTCGGGCTCAAAACGACGTTGTATTGGACTTGTCCTTCAGATGATATATTAATCACCTAACATAAAACACCAGAAGTTTCATTTTAATAGCACCACTGAAAATTCATTAGTGTAGCAAAGTTGATGCTCTCAGCGGTAATTCGCTATAGTATTCTCACCGCAAATCGTGTACAGTTAATTCATTTCCTTCCGAATCCTTTTGTATTAAAAAGATGATGTTCGTTTAATTATGCTTCTTAAAATGTTACAGTTAAATTGACTTTGGACCATTCTCGGTTTGAATTAACAAGCATTAGGAAAAGTTTGTGATCTATATAATCACCGGATATCCTTGTATTAATATCTATGTGTTATGTACAATACATTGCGAAACTATCAATGCTCAACTAGCAGTCATATCGTTAGAGTTATTTGCAAAGGTACTTAATGATCTACATTATACAAGAGTTCTATTCTACTAAAAATGCATTGAATTTGGTAAACAAAACGCAATTTCAACTTTATTAGCTTAAAAACACAAACAACAAACTACAGCATTAAGATTGCCTTTTTTCTTTTTTTCCAGGAGAAATTCGATAATTTCATATAACCCTTATAAGTTGTAGTCAAATTGAAAGAATCGTTGCTGGTTTCTTAATAATTTTCCACTACAATAAAATGAATATTGTTGTACAATACTCTTATATTACTAACGTTATTCAATGAAGTATTGAGAAACAGATTGATTTCGAGCTCAAAACGACATTGTATTGCACTTGTCTTGTCAGATGATATAGTAAATAACTAACATAAAACACCATACGTTTCATTTTAATAGCACCATTGAAAATTCATTAGTGCTGCTAAGTTGATGCTCTCAGTGCTAATTCGCTGTAGTACTTTCACCGCAAATCGTGTACAGTTAATTCATTTCCTTTGAAGTACTTTTGTATTAGTAAGACTATGTTCGTTTAATTATGTTTGTTAAAATGTTAATGTTAAATTGACTTTGGATCATTCTCGGTTTGAAATAACAAGCACTACGAAAAGCTTGTGATCTTTATAATCACCTGATATCCTTGTATTAGTATCTATGTGTTGTAATGTACAATACATTGCGAAACTATCAATGCTCAACTAGCAGTGATATCGTTAGAGTTGTTTGCAAAGTTACTTAGTGAAATACGTCATACAAGAGTTCTATTCCACTAAAAATGCATTGATTTTGGTAAACAAAACGCAATTTCAACTTTATTCGCTAATTCGCTGTACTTTTACTGCAAATCGTGTACATTTCATTAATTTCCTTCCGAATCTAGTTGTACAAGTGAGATTCCTTTTGTGATATCATGTTTGTTACAGTGTTACAGTTAAACTGGCTTTGGATCTTCCTCCATTTGAATTGACTAGCATTAGGAACAGAGCTTGTGATCTTGTTAATCAATTGATATACTTGTATTTGCATTTATGTGTTCTAATCTACAATAAGTACATTGCGAAACTATCAATGCTCAACTAGCAGTCATATAGTTCGAGTTATTTGGGAAGAGATTTCATGAACTATGTCTTACTAAGAGTTCTATTGTACTAAAAATGCATTGTATTTGGTAAACAACGCAATTTCAACTTTAATAGCTGAAGAGCACAATTAACATACTACAATGGCACAAGATTGGTTTATTAGTTACGTTACGCATCCTTTGTATTAGTTCGTTTAATTATGTTTGTTAAAATGTTACTTTTAAATTGACTTTGGATCATTCTCGGTTTGAATTAACAAGCATTAGGAAGAGTTTGTGATCTTTACAATCACCTGATATCCTTGTATTAGTATGTATGTGTTATCTACAACACATTGCGAAACTATCAATGCTCAACCAGCAGTCATATCGTTCGAGTTATTTGCAAAGATACTTAGTGAACTACGTCATACAAGAGTTCTATTCTACTAAAAATGCATTGAATTTGGTAAACCAAACAAAATTTCAACTTTGTTAGCTTAAAAGCACAAACAACAAACAACAAACTACAGCATTAAGATTGCTTTTTTACTTACGTTCCAGCACAATTTCGATAATTTCATATAATCCTTATAATTTAGATACTAATACAAGGATATCAGGTGATTATAAAAATCACAAACTGTTGCTAATACTTGTTAATTAAAACCGAGAATGTTCCAAAGTCAATTTAACTGGAGCATTTTAACAAACATAATTTAACAAACATCATCTAACTAATAAAAATGGACTCGGAATGAACTGCACGATTTGCGGTGTAAGTACTACAGTGAATTACCGTTGAGAGCATCAATGTTGCAGAGCTAATGAATGTTTTGTGGTGCTATTAAAATGAAACTTCTGGTCTTTTATGTTACTTAATTATTATATCATTTGACAAGACAAGTGTAATACGATGTCGCTTTTAACTCTAAATCAATCAGTTTCTCAATACTGCATTGAATAATGTTAGTAATATAAAACATTCTACAACAATATTCATTTTATTGTAGATCATTGTTATGTTCGAAATTGTTAATCACCCAACAACTATTCTTTCAATTTGACTACAATTTATAAGGACTATATAAATTACCGATTTTCTGCAGGAACGTCAGTTAAAGAGCAATCTTAATGCTTTTGAAGAATGCTATTTGTGCTTTTAAGCTTATAAAGTTGAAATTACGTTTTCTTTACCAAATACATTGAATTTTTGTAGAAAAAACTCTTGTAAGACATAGTTCATGAAATATCTTCGCAAATAACTCGAACGATATGACTGCTAGTTGAACATTGATAGTTTCGCAAAGTATTGTAGGTTAGAAAACAGATAAATACCCCTAAAAGGATTATAATGATCGACGCTCTGTTTCTAATGATTGCCGAATCAAAACGAGAATGTTCCAATGATAATTTAAATGTATCTTTTTAACAAACATGATCTTACAGGTACAATTAGACTCGAAAGAAAATGAATGAGCTGTAGACGATTTGCAGTGAAGGTACTACAAGGAATTACCTTTGACACAATCAACTTTGCAGCACTAATGAATTTGCAGAGTAGTGCTTTTAAAATGAATTTTTGACTTTCAGTTAGTTATTTAATACATGATCAGACAAGAGAAGCGCGATACTATATCGTTTCCAGCTCGAAATCAATCAGTTTCTCAATACTTCATTGAATATTGTCAGTAATATTAATGGATTGTACAACAATATGCATTCCGTTGTAAAGCATTGTTACGGGCAAATTTGTTAATTACGCAGCAACGATACTTTCAATTTGACTGCAACTTGTAAGGATTATATGAATTTATCGAATTTCTACTGGAACGTAAGTAAAAAGGAATCTAAATGCTATTGTAGTATGTTATTTATGCTATTAGGCTATTAAAGTTGAAATTGCGTTCATTTACCAAAATACAGTGCACTTGTAGGAAAATAGATCTCTTGTAAAACATAGTTCATGAAATGATTTGGTAAATAAAACGAACGATATGAATGGCAGTTGAGCACTGATAGTGTCGAAATGTATTGTAGATTACAACAGATAAACAACAATACAATGATATCAAGTGATTATAATGATCAACGCTAATGCTTGCCGAATCAAAGCGAGAATGTTCGAAAACAAATTTAACTGTAAAATTTTAACTAACGTGATCTCACTGATACAACTAGACTGGGAAGAAATGAATTAACTGTAGACGATTTGATTGAAACTACTACAGCGAATTACCCTTGTAACATTCAACTTTGCAGCACTAATAATTTTCAGAGTAGTGCTATTTAAATGAATTTTTTACTTTTCCGTTAGTTAATTAATACATGATCAGACAAAAGAAGCGCGATACGATATCGTTTTGAGCTCGAAATCAATCAGTTTCTCAATACTTCATTGAATAGGGTCAGTAATATAAATGGATTGTACAACAGTATGCATTCCGTTGTAGGGCATTGTTACTTACAAAATTGTTAATTACGCACCAACGATTCTTTCAATATGACTGCATCTTATAAGGATTATATTAATTAATCGAATTTCTGCTGAAACGTAAGTAAAAGAAAATCTTAGAGCTATTGTAGTATGTTATTTGTGCTTTTAAGCTAATAATGTTGAAATTAAGTTTTGTTTATAAAAGTTCAATTCAGTTGTACTAGAATGAACTCTTGTAAGACATAGTTTATGAAATATCTTGGCAAATAACACGAACGATATGAATGCTAATTGAGCATTGATAGTTTCTTAATGTATTGTAGATTATAACACATAAATACCACTAAAAGGTTATCAAGTAATTATAATGATCAACGCTCTGTTCCTAATGCTTGTAGAATCAATCCCAGAATATTCCAATGCTAATTTAAGTGTATCATTTTAACAAACATGATCTCACAGGTACAACTAGACTCGGAAAGAAATGAATGAACTGTAGACGATTTGCGGTGAAAGTACTACAGCGAATCACCCTTGAGGCAATCAACTTTGTAGAACTAATGAATTTTCAGAGTGGTGCTATTAATTTTTTTGATTTTCTGTTAGTTAATTAATACATGATCAGACAAGACAACCCCAATACGATATCGTTTTGATCTCGAAATCAATTAGTTTCTCAATACTTCATTGATTAACGCCAGTAATATAAATGCATTGTACAACAATATGAATTCAATTGTAGGTCATTGTTACGGGCAAAATTGTTAATTACATAGCAACGATTCTTTCAGTTTGACTGCAACTTATAAGGATTATATGAATTTATCGAATTTCTGCTGGAACGTAAGTAAAAAAGCAATCTTAATGCTGTAGTTTGTTGTTTGCGGCCTAAAGCTATTGAAGGATGTTATTTGTGCTTTTTAGCTCATAAAGTTGGAATTGCGTTTTGTTTAACAAATACATTGAATTTTTGTAGAAATAACTCTTGTAAAACATAGTTCATGAAATATCTTGGCAAATAGCTCGAACGATGTGACTGCTAGTTGAGCATTGATAGTTTCGCAATGTATTGTAGATTAGAACACATAGATACTAATACAAGGATATCGGTTATTATTTAAATCACAAGCTCTGTTCCAAATGCTGGTCGATTCAAACCAAGAATGATCCAAAGAAAATTTAACTGTAACCTTTTGACAAACATGATTTTAACAAACATCATCTCACTTGTACAACTAGACTCAGAAGGAAATGAATGAACTGTACACGATTTGCGGTGAAAGTACTAGAGCGAATTACCGTTAAGAACTTCAACTTTGCAGCACTTATGAGTTTTCAGTGGTGCTATTATAATGAAACTTCTGGTCTTTTATGTTAGTTAATTATTCTTTCATCTGACAAGACAAGTGCAATGCAACGTCGTTTTGTGCTCGAAATCAATCAGTTTCTCAATACTTCATTCAATAACGTTAGTAATATAAACGCATTGTACAACAATATTAATTTTATTTTACAACATTGTTAAGGGCAAAATTGTTAATCACCCAGGAACTATTCTTTCAATTTGACTACAACCATTGTGTAAATATCTCCCAGAGAAATTTTTGTATGCTTCAAGTTGGCTACGCGTTCTGAAGGCTTATCAACCCCTAGTTCACATAGTTTATGTAAAGCTCTTCAGATGTTGCCACTGCGCCCTGAAACCAAAGTGCGGATGTTAGGTTTGTGCTTGCTGTATTGGCAACTATGTTATATGTAAGGAATAAAGTAGTTTGCCAACCACTTCCTCTCTGCCTTCTACGTAATGATTTATTCCCGTGAGTAAGATGGTCTGCTGGTTATCTCCCAGTAAGGGTTTCGTTCAGGTCACATTGCTTTGTATCAGATTGTAAGAATTCTTCGAGAAATTGTGTAGAAGAGGGAACAGGAAGAAAGCCTCTAACACACTAGAGCGAGAGGGTGAGCTGGGGGATTTTGTTCTATGGCAGAGAGATGGTTTTAAATGCGGAGTATAACGTGCCTTACCAGCAGTAAATTACACTTTTCGACACGTGCATATACCGAAATATCTTCCATTTAAGTTTTCGGTTAACGCTCTGGAAAGTATTGCATTTTCTTACCCGGAAGAAGCTTCACATTGTCTAGAAATTTGTTTTCTCGATTTCTTTGATATTATGATCACTGGGGCTCGGATATTTATGCATTTTGCATATGCAAATGCATATATCAATCATTTATATAATCATCATATAATAATCATATATATTATTATTTATATGGCGTATTTCAGAGCCATGGTCACAACAAACGAACATAAACATAATAGATGTGAGGAATGCGCTGAGCATGCTTGAAGATCCTATATACTAAAAAACGGTCGTGGTCATTTTCCTTTTTTAATTAAGTTTTGGATTTTTCATTCTCGATTTGTAGGTTTCTTCTCACCTAGATCTCAGTAACTAGAAGCACTACAGAGGTAAACCATACACCGTTAGATTCGTAATGGTCTGAAACCGTGGAATAATCTATAACTTTGATACTAAATCAGGCAGGTCCTTTCTAATCGCTTAGTATCCTTCATTTGTGCCCCTCCCAGATCTCAGTAACTACAAGTCCGACAGATGATCTATACACCGTTAGATTCGTGATGATCTGAAACGGCGAGGAAAACTGAATGTGACTCTAAAACTGGCAGATCCTTTTCAAAAGCTTAGTATTTTCCATTTGTGCCCCTACTAGATCTCAGTAGCCACGAGTTCAACAGAGATAAGCCATAAACCGTTCGATTAGTCATGGACACCGGTGCGAAATTCTATGACTTTGACTCTTAAACTGGATACATTATAAGGTAATTTGAATTTATACGGTGGCGCTCTGGTTTTGTGTATAGTAAAACCATTACTTAGCGTGTTATTATTATTATTGTTACGAGACAGGTATGTATGTAGGGGGTGGGTGCAGATCCCCCAAAACTCAGAGTTTTATGGGAAAACAGTATAATTTCAGGAGTAATTATACATATTTAATATACAGGGTGGTAAGGTTACGGACCGACAAACTTCGGGAGGTGATAGTACAGTGAAAAATAAAGAAAAAAAGCCCAGACAACAGGGGTAAAATTCCGAGGCGTTACGGAGCTACAGCCTGTCGAAAGCGTAGGAAAATGAACTTCAGAGCGAATTATTGCGGAGATGAGAAATCGGAGAGTAGGCGGTTGAACGTAAATTAGAGGAAGTCACACCCGGGCTATCCAAAAATGCATATTGGAAAATCCTACAAGCAGGGCGCAAGGGATTCCCCAAAGGAAGTAGGGGATTCCCAGAAACTCTTCCAAGTAAAGATGGGTCCTAAGGACCACAAATGGGATGAGTTGTCAACAGGTAACAATAATTCATTGCCGGCACATCGATATCTCAACGAGAATTAATGTTATGACCAGTTTTATAAAATAATATGTGGTTGCATATTAGACAGGGGTAATAATTAAAGACAGTCAACGAGCGTTTGGCTTATTTATTAGCAATGAGAGAGGCTAAGAGTATCCAGTCGGATGGTGGTGAGTACGCCGCTCAACAGCTGCAGTGTAGGAAAAAAGACGTTCTCGTTGGTCAGTGGTCAGTGCTATCATGCGTCCGTGATGTCACAGCAGTCCTGCATTGAAACCCGCCTGGAGAAGAATCAGGTGTATGATTAAAGCGTAACAGCATGCAAAGGATGGACGGAGAGTATTAGTTAATGAAGAGACACTTTCGGCTGGTCAGTAGAAACAACGCAATGTAATACAGCAGCAAAAGAAGGATGACATTGAAGAGAGAAAGCAAACACGCGTGTGTACTAGAAATCATGTGTAAACTGATGCAAAGCAAAAAGTAAGTTTTCCATACGATGTCACAAGTTTAAATAGTTCAATCTGTTTATTCTACACAAGCAAACAAAATACGTGCAAGAGAATGATGAATTCGAGCTGAGTCGGATCGTACGAACATGTACCTATTGCATTGCAAGATGTACCTATAGTAGAATACTCGAAAAAAGGTATTTGTACATTTTGAACTCGACTATGGGACTTTGGATGTTTTGCGTGCTAGTTTGTACAAACGCTGTATTATGTATTCTCCAGTGTATGAGTATTGAAGCTCGTTAGCCTGTGTCACCCACCAGTGGTATTTTGGTCAAGAGGGCGGATTTTACTGCGATTGCAACTCTGTCCGTTGCACGAGTGTAAACGGAGAGGGTCAGATTATAGTTGAAAATGCATAATTTGTCATTAGGATATTATTTGTATGTGATGGAGTGTCAATACCAAATCATAGTCTCATCACCTAGCCCTTAATTAAAGACTGTGGTCGCTACCCTCATCTCCCCTCCTCTCCCTGATTATACATTAGATTGATTGATGTATCGTAGTTTATGTACTAGAATTGCCTATACCCATCCACATTTCTGTGTAGGTTCTGAAATCCGCTCCAACGCGAAGCAGACCAAATACAATTCACTCCTGGGGTCTTGTGCTTGATTGAATTGTTATACGAGTTATAAACGAGTTGGTGCGCATGTAAGGACGACACCTACAATATGTGGTCAAGTTGGCTCCGAACGACTGCTTTCAGGAGACCCGGACGGAAGTTGAACTCGTGACCGGGACACGAAGTACACACACTAACCTCTCGGTCAGTTCGAGTCATTGTGATCGTTAATGAATTCCAACACCCCTAACTTCTTTTTGTATGATAGTCTATTGCCAAGTGTTTCTTCCAACAACATACTGAGCTACACATTGCTACATACACTCACTACATTCTCCCATTGCTGCGGACGGCTATGGCCACAACTCCAGCTACAAAGTTACTCCTGGATGTTTACGACGCAGCTAGAATTCGTCATGCCCGTTAACACACTTTTTTTGTGTAGAATAGACAGATTGAACTATTTAAGCTTGTGACACCGTATGGAAAACTTACTTTTTGCCTTGCATCGGTTGACACCTGATGTGTCGTACACAGGCGTGTTTGTATTCTCTCTTCAATGTCATCCTTCTTTGGCTGCTGTGTTACATTGCGTTCTTTCTACTAACCAGCCGAACGTGTCTCTTCATTAACTAATACCCTCCGTCCATCCTTTGCATGCTGTTACCCTTTAATCATTCACCTGATTCTTTTCCAGGCGGGCTTTAATGCAAGACAGCTGCGACATCACGGACGCCTGATAGCACTGACCACTCGACCAACGAGAACGTCTTTTTTCCTACACTGCAGCTGTTGAGCGGCGTACTCACCACCATCCGACTGGATACTTCTCGTCTCTTTCATTGCTAATAAATAAGCCAAACGCCGTTGTCTGTCTTTAATTATCACCCCTGTCTGGTATGCAACCACATATTATTTTATAAAAATGGTGGTATCATTAATTCTCGTTGAGATAGCGATATGCCGACAATGAATTATTGTTACCTGTTGGCAACTCATCCCATTTGTGGTCCTTTCGACCCATCTTTACTTGGAAGAGTTTCTGGGAATCCCCTACTTCCTTTGGGGAATCCCTTGCGCCCTGCTTGTAGGATTTTCCAATATGCATTTTTGGATAGCCCGGGTATGACTTCCTCTAATTTACTCTCAACCGCCTACTCTCCGATTTCTCGTCTCCGCAATAATCCGCTCTGAAGTTCATTTTCCCACGCTTTCGGCAGGCTGTAGCTCCGTAACGCCTCGGAATTTCCCCCCTGTTGTCTGGGCGTTTTTTCTTTATTTTTCACTGTACTATTACCTCCCGAAGTTTGTCGGTCCGTAACCTTACCACCCTGTAGTGTTACAGTTAAATTGCCTTGGATCATTCTCGGTTAGAATTGACAAGCATTAGGAACAGAGTTTGTGATCTTGTTAATCAATTGATATACTTGTATTAGTATCTATGTGTTCTAATCTACAAAAAATGCATTGCCAAACTATCCAAGCTCAACTAGCAGTGATATCATACGAGTTATTTGGGAAGAGATTTCATGAACTATGTCTTACAAGAAATCTATTCTACTAAAAATGCATTGTATTTGGTAAACAACGCAATTTCAACTTGTAGCGAACATTTTGTAGTTACGCTACCCTTTACTCCTCCAGAAAGTGTTTTGGTTATTTTTCATTATTCGATTTTTTTTTTTTAGTTCGTATTCGTATTCATACATTTTCCATCGTTTCACATCTTAGATGTTTTGATTTCGTCAAACTTCTAAAATAATTTAATATACAGTTAAAATTTGATTACAACTGGAAATTTCATGTGCATAAAAATACAGACACCGTCATTTGGAATATTGATTAAATGTAGTTTACAAAAAAAAATACATGATGACCAGTTTAGAATAATTTACACATAAGTATAAAAAATTAAAACCTTAAAATTTATCCACTTTCGACAGAAGCGTTTCGATTTCTTTAATATTATAGGCGCTATTTTCCTTCAAGAATTTCTTTAACTTTAAGTTGAAAATTTGTTTTTCCAGAATTTTTATATTTTCTGGTAATCTGTTATATAGCCTCAATCGCACTTGCTCATAACTTTTTTGTGTTACATTTAGTCTACATTTTGGAATATTGAGTTTTTGACATTGTCTAGTATAATGTGAGTGCACTTCCATTCCCGCTACATAACTATTAATATTTTCTTTTATAAATTTCATGCATTGAAATACATACATGTTTGTTAGGGTCATTATTCTGAGGTTTGGAAATGCATCTCTGCAACTATCTGTAGGCTTTAAGTCGGCTAATTCTCTTATTGCCGCTTTTTGTATAATAAATACATGCTTCGCACCATTTGAATTACCCCATAATATCAGTCCATATGAGACTATAGAATGAAAGAAAGCATAATAAGCCTGTAACAACCAATCTTTTGGAATCATAAACTTAAGCCTACGTATTAAATATATGATCTTATTCAATTTCTTACAGAGATTGTCTGTGTGCGTTGACCAGTTAAGTTTTGCATCCAATGTTATACCCAACAATTTAACTGTATCTTTTCCATTCTTGTTTTTCATACCATTTAGTAGGGAAAAAAATACTCTCTCAGTTTTGTTTTCATTTAATGAAAGACCATTTCTATCAAACCAATCCTTAGCTATCTTTAAGTTAGCCTCACTCATTGTTTCAAGATCATTAATATTATCCCCTTTTTCAATAAATGTTGTATCATCAGCATACATAACAACATTTGGGACAACTTCTGTTGGCAGATCATTCACATAAATCACAAAAAGTAGAGGCCCCAACACTGATCCCTGGGGTACCCCTTGATAGATCCTGCGTCTGCTAGATAGATGATTACCCACTTTAACATATTGCAACCGATTAACCAAATATGATTCCAAAAGATTTAGCCCTTTATTAATAATACCATACACTTTCATCTTTTCGATTAATATCTCATGAGGTACTGAGTCGAACGCCTTACTTAAATCTACCAAAGTTAAGCATGTAATTTTCTTACTTTCATACCCATTTATTATCTCAGAAGTAATGCTTTCTAAGGCAGACATGGTGGAGAAACCACTTCTAAAACCAAACTGGTTATTACAAAGTAATTTATTATTCTCAAAAAA
>JAGDQP010016859.1:3428-14179 GCA_022664845.1 Lepisma saccharinum
CTCCACCGCAGAACCTCATGAGCATTGGATCACGTGTAGTATAGCCGTCGTATACGGTAACATAATCTTGAACTTCGTCACATTCTGACCATACTTTCAGCTGTCTCTCTGGGTGACTCTTTGTGTGACGAGCCCATTGACTCCTGATTGCCACCATATGAGGTGCAGGCTGCCGAACAGCAATTAGTGCATGTTGTCCAGCTGGAACTTCGTGTTGACGAACTGCATAGTAACAGGTAACGTTTCTGGGATATATTCCTGGGAAATTAGGAGATTGAAGACGGCAAGCCTTTTTGTCGCAGTCACTAAATATTCGCGAACAGTACGTTCCTGGAATGAGTTCTCCAAGATTGAATTCAGTTAGATTTGATTCCCCGTGTCTCACTACGGCTCCTGAACGAGGCAACATCTTGTAGAGAAGTCGAAAGTCAAAGTTGTATCCAAGTTGGTCCTGAGAAGGCTGCATAAGTCGAATAGACAAAGTTACTGTGGACGTCTCGCTGTAGTAAAGCGATGGTCCCCAAGAAGTACCGCACCAACATCCACCAACCTGAGGTCTTTCTGTCTCTGATATTTGCATAAAACCATCCGGACATCCTTCATTCGTAAAGGATACAAATCTGCCCAGAGTGAAGCTGTCAAACGTTAGCTGGAAAGAGAAAAGAGACGTATTACGTGTATGTAAAGATTATTATTAACTGTTATATGAAGGCTGTGATATAAAAACGGGCCAATTTCCAACAAAATGTTGTGAAAGAAGTTGAACAGTAACATTTATCACATGCTCAAGGTCATACTAACTATGTAATGAAAAAGATCTATTACATTTTAAATGTACATCAAACTACTGTCATTTTATTTTAAATGTATGTCACGCAACATTTCACTTATCCCCTTCTGATATGACATCTTTCATTTCACATAAATTAAATTTTTACAGTCAAAAGAGGAAACAAATTACGAATTGTCTCGACTTGAAACAAAGCTCCTTGCCAATATTTCAAAAGCCTCGATGCTAACCAAATTATACGTGCGTATGTCATGCACTTAAGTCCCACGGTGATCCGTTGAACACTTAAACATTTTGGGAAAGTGCCTTGATATATCCAGCAATGTTTCAGATGAATGTTAGTATTTGTATTTATTGTATTGGGATATCAAAAGAAGCATTTTGCATCCTTAGATAATCATATCGCAGTTCTTCACGTTTTGTAATTAGCATTTTCTCATAGTATATAAAAGAGCACCATTTTCAGTTCAAATCAAAACAAATTGCCTTAAAATGTTTCTTTATTTTTGAATATAGCAAACCACATGAACTTTACCATTTTCTTATGACAGGACTGAATAGTACATCTAATCCTGGTGATGATGTTTGGACTAAGTCACAAAAGAAGAACAAAAGCATAGGATAATTGAGTGATCCAATTGCAAAACGTAGTGTTTTCAAAATTTAGAAAAATGAGACATTTGTCTCACTGCATTCTTCATATCTTAAGCTTCAATATGGGTCTATACTTATAACGAAAACCTCTTATTTATCCTTTAAATATTAAGAAACTTTAAGATAAGAAGCTTGCAAAATATTTTTTCTTCAATTCTTGTAAAGTGCCAGAGTAGACATACTGCGTCTTGCAATTGGACTACTCAACAATTGATAATATGTAAAAATCAAGTGTTAGGCTATTGTTTTACAAAGCATTCGCGACTGAATCTGGTTTGTCTACACTAAACCTCTGATCGGACAGATTATAAATTATGACATCAGAGCAAGTTTGGTCTCACTGATTACCTCGACTCGGGCAAACGTGTGCAGTACAGGTCCTGGATTGCCCGTTTCTCCTCATCAAAATATGTGACGCAGAAAACTACAGGACGCTTTCCCGTCATGTGAATGGAATGATGCATGTGAGGGGAAGTCCTACAGATTAACAGTCACAGCATTTCTTAGAGGCAGAACGTGGATATTTATTTCTTGTGCTGCAGCTCAGAATTTTATTCTTCCAGCTTTCGTTATTTCCAGAATATATATGTAAATGTATGTTAAAGTTGTGTGCGTATACTACTGATGGAACTGTCTTAGGAAGTGAGGGCGCATGTTGAGTGGTTAGAACAGCGTGCAGACAGACCTGCCCGACGAATGCAGCTTGTCCGTCGCGGGGAAGGGTCTAGTAGTAGAGTGCACACCTATTAGGATAATACTCGCGCTCATAGTTCCATGCTGGTGATCGAATATCTGTCACAGCCACCATATTCTCTGGATTTGGCACCAGAAGATTATTACATCTTCACACACATTTGCTGAAAGGCCGGTGATTTGCGAATACAGATGAGCTTGCCATTGTTATGACGACAGGGGCTCAGGAGGTAACCAAAGACGGTCTGGAAGAGTGTTTTCAACAATAGTACTATCGTTGCCAACAGCAGAAGGAGGCACTTCGAATTTGGCGTGTAGCTGAATCCCTAGTGACTAGGTATGAATTGTCTAAAACACATAAAGACACCATTTTAGCTATGAGACATAGCCCCCTACATTGTGATTTTTTTACATTAACCAACAAAACAGCATCATCATTCAAGCACGATTTGAAAAAGAATAAAATTAGAGAGAAAGTCGAAAATCTTTACAAACGGTGGGCATATTCCTATACAAACCCATTTATGTGACTGATTACAATATTTGATTACAACACTAGAGAAGCCGCATAGTTGCTAACCGAACCTAAAAAGAAACTCTTCATATCAAAGATCACAAGCTTTGTTCAGGAATATTAGTGACGTTTTCGAAACTCTAGAGTTTTCAATAAAATAACGCACTGTGACAAACAATGCACTCTGGTAGGTAGTGTCGCCGGAAAATGTGTTTTACTTTTGTGTAAACCACTATGTTATATTGAACTGAAAACAACAAAGTTAAAAATGGCCAGAAAAATCATTAACTTGGCTACACTCACCAACTCTGGGAAAAAGTTAAACCAAATCTTACCCCTATTAGTATTTACATGTAATGAGCAATAAGAACTTGCACGCCAAATTGAGATTGCCAAGTGTACTGAAGTTGCTGTCATTGTTGTAAGGCGAGTTACCGTGGAATCTGAAATGCACTGAATTAAACACGAACTTGCAAGACAATGCATGTCCCTGGAAAATAGAAGTGTGGTCTGGTTATTTTTGTACAGCTGAAGATGCTTCGCAACACAATATTTGTCGCCTCATGACCGCAGTTGATGCCAACCACTGCTTCTTATTGGTCGCAATAAGGTGATGGAGTAGACATTTCAAGGAAGACAATTAGAACCAGGAGCAAAACCATTGTACTACTATTGCTCCAAATACATTTGCACAGGAGCATTCGTTGATAGAACAATATAGGCATCGGAGTATCGATGTATTGGCTGCACGTTAGTCACAATTTGATGCATACCGTCGTCATTTGCGTCGGTACATTTGCGTCGAGAGAAGATATACAGGATGCAGCACGCTTCCGTACATCACATATCCATACAGGCTAAAATCTGTTTCATTTCCGTACAGCTTACAATAACATAAAATGGCAGGTACCTGTTTCCAGATAACATCGTCACATTTCTGACAAGCGGCAATCGTTAGTGCACTAAAACGCATTAAGCACTAACGTTAGTGCTTACGTACCTTAGGATTTTTAGTGGGGGGCTAAGTTCAAAAATATCAAATTACATACTAATGGACGTACAACATGGGGCAAGCGGCAATCGTTAGTGCACTAAGACGCACTAAGCACTAACGTTAGTGGTAACACACGTTAAGATTTATTCAGGGTTTTAGGTGGAGGGCCAACTTCAGAAATATCAAAATCTATACTAATGGACGTAGAAAAATCAGGCAAGTGGCAATCGTTAGTGCACTAAAACGCACTAAGCACTAACGTTAGTACTAACGTACCTTAGGACTTATTCAGGAATTTTGGTGGGGGTTACGTTGAAAAATATCAAATTCCATACTAATGGACGTACAAAAATCGGCAGTCGGCAATCGTTAGTGCACTAACACACACTCAGCACTAACGTTAGTTACGATTTATTGAGGATTTTTAGTGGGGGGGGGCGACTTCAGAAATGTCAAATTCCATACTAATGGACGTAAAAACATGGGGCAAGCGGCAATCGTTAGTGCACTAAAACACACTAAGCACTAACGTTAGTGTTAACATACGTTACAATTTATTCAGGATCTTTGGTGGGAGGCCAACTTCAGAAATATCAAATTCCATACTAATGGACGTACAAACATAAGGCAGCATCAATCATTAGTTCACTAAAACGCACTAAGCACTAACGTTACTGCTAACATACCTTAGGATTTGTTCAGGATTTTTGGAGGTCCAACTTCAGAAATATCAAATTTCATACTAATAGACATACAAATATGGGACAAGCGGCAATCGTTATTGCATCGTTACTGACCGCAAGGACGGAAACTAGAGATTGAATGTATCATACGTTGTCTGCGGCCTCATCACGCAAAAATGGCAAAACCGTTTGTTATGATTTTTTGCATATATTTCTTCACCAGTTAGGTTTTGACATTTTCCATAAATATATTTCCCCCCTTCGATGAACGGGCTTTCTATCCAGTTGTGGTATAAATATCTTGGATGCGTTCGTTATCCAGAAATCAGGTGAAATTCTTCAAAATTGCGGACCTTTGAACTTTTCAAAATTTCATAGATTCCGCTATTAGCTGTTTGGAACAGAATTTTGCCCAAAAGTGGGTAATAACAATATCTTGTCTGAGTGTGAAAATCAGAATGCTCGATCAAATAATTTCAAAATGGCAGCTATTCGAACTTTATAAAAAATTGTAATTTAAACAATTATGAACCGATCGGAAGCAAACTTGGTACAAAAGTGGGTGTTTACAATACCTTAGTTGAGTATGAATCAAAAAATAATAATAAAAAAAAATCAAATCAAAATAGCGACCGTTGAAAATTTTCAAAGAAATTACGTATATCTTGCGGCGCTATGCCAAAACTTATATTTAATGTTGCATGCCTAGGTTGAACTGTAATTTGGCTGTACTGAAAGACGTTATGTGTAAAAAATAAAATTTTATTTATTCATTTCTTTAGACTCTAATATACGTTATATGGCAGAAAGTTATTCAATGAACCCGAAAGTTTGACATCCTTAACACGAAATATTTTACTTCAGTAGTTTCCTAATACTGTATACCAACAAACATAACCCATATTGCAACACCTTTTAAATAACAATATACGACAATGATTATTATTATTATTATCATCATCATCATCCCTTCAGTGACTATGACTATCATCCCTTCAGTGAATAGTTTACACTTTGCTTACTTTGTTTTGTTCTCGATTTTAGAAACATTTGTACTTTCAAGCGCTTGTACCTGTGAAGATTTCTAATTGAGTGATGTTTTCATCCCGTTATGTACAAGTTTCTCAATTTTGAGATTATGATATTTCTGTATGTTTTGAGGTTCGTAGAATTAAATGGTGCTACCAGAATTGAACTAAACGTAATAAAGGAATAGCAGTTATTTCGTTCATTCTAATTTTGATATCACCATTCAATTCTACGAACTCGAAAACAAAGAAATATCATCATCTCAAAATTAAGTAACTTGTAGATAACGAGTTTTGTGAAAACGCCCCTCAATTGTACTTCATATTTAATACATTTTCAATGCAGAAGGGTAATTTTGTTATAGAAGCTTCAAAATCAATTCTAAAATGGAGTTTAGGAAATCACACATTTACTTTATTAGAACCTAAAAATCCGTTCCCTACTAACAAGGGACGGGTCACTCAGATTACCTCGAAACCTAACTTTAAATTTCGTACACAAGTTGGTCAGCAAGAAAGAGATTACCACACCCAAAATTAGTTGCTAGTTGGAACTGCAATGTCTTTTAATAGAATTGTAAAGTTTTGACGCGGTCTATCTTTACAGTGCCTGTTCCGTAACGGTTAAATATCTCGGTTAGAATCCGTTTTTGAAAACATGATACAGACAAAAGTTGCAGAGAATTAACAGAATTATCGGATAAGCCACCAATCAAAATGTGTGGAGTCCTGTGTGTGCCCCATAGAGCCCAATGTTCACTTTTTAAATAGGAACTTTCACTATTTATTGCAGATTCTGTATCTACGAAAAAAATAAACAAGAATATGTCCTGCTCAAAACTGTAGAATGAGAGCCCTGGGCCCTACAGGACCAGAAAGCAGATTAATGGTTAGAAGTGGGTGGGAATGGTGAAGTGTTAAGGTTCTGAAACGGCTAAATATCTCGGCTTGAATGTGCGATTTTTAAAATTTGAAACAGGCAAAAGTTGCAGAAAATCAACAGAGCTATGGAATGGGCGGGTCACTGAAACTATGTGGAAACCAAGCTTCAAATTTCGTACACAAGATAGTGCTGTTACCGCCCATAAAATTCATTTTAGCTTATCTTTATCATACACAAGTAAGTCAGCCCAAAGAGATTTCCACACAAAGCGCTGGACATGTTCCGATTTATTTTTCCGTAGATACCGAATCTGCAACAGAAAGTGGGGGCTCCTATTTAAAAATCCAATTTGGACCCCATGGGATCACACGGGCTCCATACATTTTGATTGGCTACTCCATTCAATAGCTCTGTTGCTTTTCTGCAACTTCGTTTCGTTGAAACTTTCAAAAATACTTATTTTAACCGAGATACTTAGCCGTTCCGGAACTTTAACACTTCTCATCCTTAATTTGCTTTCGGGCCCAGCACTCACATCCTACAGTTTTGAGCAGGCAACGTTGACCCCATGGGGCCCCACACATTTTGATTGGTTAGCCCATCCAGTAGCTCTGTTGATTTTCTGCAACTTTTGCCTGTATCAAGTTTTCGAAAACCACATTTTAACCGAGGTATTTAGCCGTTACGGAACAAGCACTGCAAAGATAGACCGCGTCGAATTTTACCCTTTTATGCAGAGTTCAAGGTGGTAGCTAAATTTTTGGGCGGTAATCTCTTTGTGGCTGACATACTTGTGTACGAAATTTGAGGTTGGGTTTCGAGGGGATCTGAGGGCCCCTTTCCTTGTAAGGCTATTACACAATGACAACCATTTTCATATTTTATAATACCAAAACATTTCTTGACAGAAGTGACTATTTTCTTTCTCATTCATAATATGTTGTATGAAATGAAAATTTCATCAAATTGTGTATAACAAACAGTGAGGAACAACTTGTTTCTTAGCGTTTGTTAGTTTAAGTTTCCCAATTAAGTTATCATATATTTCCCATTGTTCATTCCTTCTTAAACAGCAAGCCACAAAATGACCTCCTTGCTTTGGTTCACCAAAAGAAACGTACCACATTATGGCTCTTAATCGAAAGTCATTGGAATCTATCTCCAATCTTGGTGGAAAGAAGTTCAATTCGAAAGTTCTTCCTTCCGTCTGTTCAGCAATACCACATTCTTCTGCATGTAGTAAGTCTACGAAGAGCACATTACCTGGTATACGCTTGTTTGTAACGGTTGTTCCAGTGCAAAGAAAATTAGTTTTAGACTATGCTGGGTTGAATAGTCGATAATCCGATAGAACTAAGGATGGATTTGGAATTGGGTAGTTACACAACTGCTCCGTGGATATTTCTGAAGTTACCCTCCGCAAAAAATCCTGTTTAAATCTTAACGTACGTTAGTGCTTAGTGCGTTTTAGTGTACTAAGGATGTACTAACGATCGCTGCTTGCCCCATGTTTGTACGTCCATTAGTATGGAATTTGATATGTCTGAAGTCGCCCCCCCCCCACCAAAAATCTAAAAAAGGTCTTAAAGTATACTAGCATTAACGTTAGTGCTTTGTACGGTTTAGTGCACTAACAATGCGCTAAGTTTAGTGATAATCTGTGTAATTGAAAGTAGGTGGGGGCTAGCTTCATATAAAGTTATCCCCCCACCAAAAATCTTTAATAACTCCTAAAGTATGATTGCATTAACGTTAGTTTTTATTGCACTAACGATGCACTAACCAGGTGGTAAATTCGGTTAAATTTAGCAAAAGTGGGGGGGGGGATAACTTCAGGCACGTACATTTCTGTGCATGTCTGGATATCAGATTTTGCTATTTTTCGTTAAAGCAGAAATACACTCAAAAGATGACCCTCTCACAAAACAAGTATATACGCAAACTTATTTGACTCGGGGGACATGTTGCCACAACAAGAGAGCAAAGTTATACAACAAAAATGTTACACTGATATATATAGGTAAGATGCACACGAAAAGAAGTGACTTTTCACTAATTTTGTATTTTGGGAAATCTTGCAAAAACTTTACAAACTGTTGAACTTTTAATACAAAATTGTTTATAATATAAAAAAAATATATAAATGTACATTGCCAGTTTCAGTAGGTGAACGGAATTTTATTTATGGCCTTTTGGTATCTTTGGCTCAGGCCGGGATGTGGTAACTA
The DNA here is from genome assembly GCA_022664845.1 of Lepisma saccharinum. Classification (NCBI taxonomy): domain Eukaryota; kingdom Metazoa; phylum Arthropoda; class Insecta; order Zygentoma; family Lepismatidae; genus Lepisma; species Lepisma saccharinum. The sequence continues at coordinate 11,896 of JAGDQP010016859.1, forward strand.
GAGAATAAAGAACCTATCAGCCAGGGCTTTCCTACCATCCTAGCATTCGTCTGGTGGAATTGAGGGTAACACTGCAAAACTTCATTTTTAAAAAACATTTCTTTGTCATTTTGTTGTTGAATCTGGGAGATATTGCATCAACCTTGAAATTAATAGATTTCCGAGTTGTCGGAAACCCAGACAGGGAAACCTTCATTAATCATTAATGGCTGTAGCTTTAGAATACAGCGAAGAAATGACGATGTAACTAATGTAAATTATACATTATGGCCATACTGTATGAACTGAAATGCTTCTTCCTTAAAAAAAAAAAAAAAAAAAAAAAAAAGTTGTAAGAGTAAAATAAGACTTGAAGATTCTCTACTTATTCGATCGTCCTAAATCCTCATTAAACAAATGTGAACTTGGATTCTTCTTCAACATTTTAGATGCAATATTTATGACAAAAGAAACATTTTATTGGGATAGCTCCTTTTCACATTCACTGGGAGCACAATTGATTTTAAGTGGCATTTAAAGGAAAGTAATGTTGATACACATATTAATTATGTAAGTTGTATTAACTACTGGCTACTCAAACAACAAAAATATATGCTACGGAGGTTAGCGCCCGTGCTCGTCATCATGCTTGGAACATTGAAAGGAGTGTTCAGGGACTACTTTACCAAAACTGTAGGTACTGTTCTTAAAAGCTGAGCAGTTCATTTAGGGCGTTAATAAAAATCCAATCAATACAGGTTACGGAATCACTCATTGTATCAAACCAAATAGTCTGGAGATGACGCAGTGGAACGTAGGACTGACAAGGAACAATATCAACAAATTTTCGCCAAAAACAGTTTTAGACCCACTTGAAAGAACGCTATACATAATACATCATACGCAGATATTAGCTGTTCAACTGACAAATTTAAGAATATTTAAAAATCAAAAGTTTGATTTTGTTGTCATTTCTAACACTGACAAAGTTAACGGCGCAGCCCACCAAGTGGAAGCGAGTAGTGGTGAATGGTCCAATGACTGTTGCCAACATATTTTCTTCCCCCCGCACCAAAGAGCGGGTAATTTTGCAAGTGGTAAATAAAACTGATATTTCGAGAGAAATTAGAAAAGATGCACGAATGCAAAATTTAGTGTTTCGGGGTTGATTTGTATCAATATCCTCGTTCCAATCGAAAACTAACGAAAGTTCAATATTTTTTTGCGAAGATAGACTTCTTTAAAAATCAGAAACTGCACTAAAATTTTTACAGTGTATTTTGAAAATACTTGTTTTCTGTGTTTTCCCATATTTCGTATAATGCTTCTTATTAAACGTTAGACAAAACTATAGAAAACAATGCATAACTCAGAAATGCAATGAAGTGATGATATTATACATCAGAATGTGATGAGGCCACAGTGGCTTAGTTGGTAGAAAAAATTGAAGGGTACTTTTCAAAATTATGAAAATAGATTTTTATAGAGTTTTTGCAGTTCTTCAAATTTTCTCTGTTACAACAAGATCTTAACAGCAAAGGCTCTTCGGTCTTCTTGAGAAGAAAATCGTATGACTGAGTAAGCAATAGGTCAACCGGTACTCTAAATTCTAACCTTAAAGGGACTTCAGGAGTTTATTCGTAGACTGAAGTCTTGTTTTGACGTGCATGTAACGAAGTCTATACTCTGTGATTTTTTGGTGGGGAAGAGCTGTGTTTGGTGGGGAACAGCATCAGACATTTAAAAAAAAATGTTAAATTATTTTATATTAATTGTAGTTTATGACAAATTGAGTTATATCATGGAAGAAATCGTATGTCTTTCTGTCTGATGCTGTTATCGACAAGATCGTATTCTAACTTCATGTCTACTCCCCAATATCTTTTGGTTCACAGTGAAGAATATCCCGTTTTGACCGTATTTTGTTGGACATGTTGTTGAAGAAAAACCATAACTCTGTTTTGTAGTGGTCACAGTAAAGAATTTCGGATCTGTACTACTTCGGTTTTCAAGATTTTCTTAAATTTTAAAAAGCTAATATCATGACTAAAAGCTTGAAAAAAAAATTCTCTTTTCTGTTCCCATGCATCTGCGCAATGCTAAAAAAAAAGTCGGGTGTAGCTTTCGAAGTTGTTAAACCTAGAAGTTTTAAATGAAAATAAATCATATTGAAGAACAAGATTAAGAAAATGCATAAATTCCTAGTGAGTTCTTTCTAGCCAAAGAAAACACATGTCTTGAGACACGAAAGAAATTGAGATGTTCAGAGTGAATGGAAACAATTAAATTTGTTTTGAAAATTCTG
>JAGDQP010016859.1:27130-39743 GCA_022664845.1 Lepisma saccharinum
CCAAGTTCCTTTGTTCCTGTTACATGCTGTCACCAAGGAACTTGGCTCATCCGTCTCCCATTTCACACCTTTTTAGGGCTAAAGAACTTGGCTCCACTTTTTGCACCTCTGGTGTTTTTGTTCGGATATGGAATTTTCTTTTAACATTATATTATCTTGGCTCAATGTTTATAAACTCATTTTCTGCTGGTGAGGAATAAAAAATGCAGCCTATAATGAATGTTAAACATGAAAATAAATGAACTTTAAACAAAGAAGAAACTTTTGAGAGAGAAGTGAATTTTAGAGGAATGAAAATTTGATTAAGTTAATCTGGAAATAACGTCATATTTGCTCTAATTTGCATTAAATGGATGAATTGCCGTCACCGTGCGAAGAGTTCTATGCTACTCTGCCTACTCACATAGGAGGGTCGCAGAGTGTCAGCCCAAATGTTATATAAATGTTAATCCAAATTTATAGATGTGTGTATGTTGAACCTAAATCTGACCTCTGTTGTCATCTCCTTCTTTAGCGTTCGAGCTATCAACATGGAGTCGCGCAAAATGTTTTAACTTTTGAATAATAACGTTTGAACGGAGCATCTAGAAGGAATTTCAGGGTATAACTTCGTGTGCAGATTGACGAGTGTCTCGATGATTTTGTCGTGAGCTTTCTCAAAAACCAAGTGAGGAAGCTTACGACAAGATCTAGGAAACGAAGGTCAATCTTCATGCGATACTGTACCATAAAGTCACTTCAAGATGTTTGTTTGACTACCGCCAAGAAAATGTCAAGAAATGATTAACTTTGAAATGGATCAGTACAGAATAATAATTTGAACGTCACTTTGTAAAGAACGTTCGGGAGTGTCCAAGGTATCAGCATGAAGGCACTCTTGGCACACCTCAGCAAAAGGTACATTACTGCATCGCTAGAGAGTATATACATTGCTATAGAGAAGTTGTTGTAAAGAAAATTAAGGACTGGAACAACTCAAAGTTTCTCACAAAAACTAACTCTTGGGGCCTTATATCTCCGGGCGGTTATTCTTGATTTCTCTCTGGAAAGGATTCCATATGTTATGAATTATTAGTTCTTCTAACGTTTTGAGGAGGTATTTCTCGTACTCTAGGCTGTTCTGCACGGGATTCACCAAGAGGTATCACGAAAAATCCCTTTACGAAAAGTTCTGAAAAACTAGTCATTTGGAGAAATGAAATAAAAATATACTATCATTCTCCAGAAGAGTTTTCTCTGGAATAAGTGACGAGAAGTTTCAACATTCCTTTTGCACACCGCCGTGGGGATAACTAAAAAGAATGGACTGAGATAAACGTGAAGCCTAAATTTGGATTCAACGAACGAAAACCTATGAAATGACACTAACATTTATATAAGGTCAGAATCAGAATTCGCGATGCTTTCTCGTAAGTACTAACTTATTAACTATAGTTGAAAAGTTTCCATCGGTTTATAATCATTTATACACCCTGTTTGAATACATGTAACAATTACTGAAATTGTATTACAAAAATGAATATTATATCTCTATATTTTAACAAAATATTATATACACATAATAAACTTCCAAGGTTTACACATAATATTGGGCAATTCCCTATTGTGATATTCTTCCTCGGTTGTTCGGAAAGGTGCCACATAGTGATTTAGGAGAAAATACCATGTTAGCTCATTTCACTTTGAATTCAAAAGTTAAAATCAATATTATAAGGAATGCAAATTATTTCTATTTCGTATAATGAAGTTTTGCTGCTCCTGCGGACGCTTTCCTCTGCTATATACAAGAGTATACTGTAGCCTGAAAAGGATCTGCCGGAATTGGATATAATTTTTAAACTATAAAAACTGGTTATATGCATCATGCACTTTTACAGACTCTCTCTATATAATTCTGTTATGTAATATTGGTAATGACAGGTCTCAAAACACGGAATTAAGAAGGAAAACATAGAAATCGTCTCAAACTGAAGAATCATGTGTTTTTATCGTAACTACTGAACAACTCAATTAAATACTGTATATAAAACTCTTCCGTGCATTATTTTATATTTGTTCTTATTTTGTTATGCAGTACTACTATTTTTCACACAAGTTTCGTGTGTAATTTGAATACTATTTTTGTATCAGTACTTTGGTGGAACACTTTTTCAAAACTTTGGAATTTAATTTTAGAAATGTAATTTCTACATGAAACGAAGAAATAAATAGATGTGTAGTACAATTTTCTTAACAATTGTGGGAAGAAAATCCACTGGCTATAATATTAATTTGATAACATTGATTTCATTAAACTGATATGATTCCTCGTAAAGTTGGGAAAGACAGCAACTCTTTGTTGTATTTTTGTATAAATTACACGACACTTATCTACCGACACGCAATTAGAGAACACAGAGAAACAAGTAAATCACAACGAATGTAATCGAATCTTAATATTAAGAAATAAATATTAATTTAGTTTTTTACTTTGCTTCTAGTTAAGAGGAAATAGGGTGTTTAATAAGAGAACGCAAGTCCCTTTAACATATGTATTTACAAGTTAACAATCTGCAAGACATGAATCATTACTCTACTAAACATTATACTAGAATTGACAAAACACCCTCGATAGTAAGTAGTTCTACGGTCTGTCACGAAGTAAGACCTCCTACTGCAGATTCAAAACCTTCACGTTCGACCAGGCCAAAGTGGATCATTCGGAAAACATGTACTTACAGAACTGAGAAGACGAGCAGGGATCGAACTCTGAACATAGCCATTATGGTGACGGTAGTTTGCTCGGAGTTCCTTGGAACCGAATGACGGACAGCACGAAGCTTCTCCAATATTCAACGACAGGTTTTACAGGTGGGTTCCCTAGTTGGAAATGACCTCCCATAACTTTGGGAAGTCCTTTTATATTGTTTAAAGGAAAGTGTTATTCATCTATCCATAATGTTCTTAACCCTCATTTTTTACAGTTCTCTCCACTCAGATTTGTAATTTTCTTTTTAATGTCATCGAAGCCACAATATTCTTTGCATTGTGAGTGTTAAAATGTTTGGACAGAATCTATCCATCAGATCAGGAGAACAACAGCATGAATTAAGGAAAGCAAATTATTCTATTGTTTTGATTGCAGTAGAAGTAGGCTACATTCCTTGTGATTTACTTGATTTTATGTGTTCTCTAACTGCATAACCTGTATGACCGACAAGGGACACTATCGAGAACTGTGCTCCGAAAGAAGAAAATTTTATAATCACTGGAAAAGAGATCTTAACGCTATACGACATACGTAAAAGTTGGCTGTCCAATTGAAGAACTTACTGAGTTTTTTTTTAAAAAAATCCAAATTTAAAATTTGTTGTCCTTGGAGCACAGAAACCGAATTTGACAGACCAACTTCGCAGATGAATTATTGACACCACAACAAGAAAAAAGGCATCTTTGTCATTTTTTATTTCCGCTTTATTTTTTATATACAGGGGTTCAAATTTAGAGCAGGACGTTTGTTGTTGTTTTGAACACAGAAACGGAATTCGACAGTCGAACTTCGCAGATAAATTCTTCACACCAAAACAAGAAAAAGGTGTATCTTTCTTATTTGTCGAATTTCTCTTCGTTGTCGAGATACAGGGGTTCCAATTTGAAGTCCAAAATCGACATTTTACGTACAATTTTAAAAGAAAATATATTTCGTTTAAAATCATAAGGTATGCATTAAAGTAGTGTTAAGCTTTTGATAGTTGATATATATACAATATATATCAATACGGTGCATGTAACGAGTTAAAATTTGATAGTAGTCTTTCAGTGTTGTGAACCTGGTATATTTTAATGGCCTGCAGATATGTCTTTCCCATTCTTCTTATAGAAGAACTTACTTCTTACAGGTTTTTTTCATCGAATGCGGAACTCAGGGATTTGCTTGTTTTACTCTCTCAATGAGCGCCAGGTGCGTGGACCACCATTCAACTTCTGAGATCTTATTGTTAATTTCTCAATGATGCAATCCAATGATATCTCTCAAATTTATATTTTAACGAAAACAACATGGTTTATTGTGTTTCTTCACTAAAGGCGTAGTTTAATGGCTTGATTGCTGTGAAGGAGTATCATTATCTTTACCAAATTCTTTATTGTTGTTCCTTGCTACTTTGAACGAGGAATACATAAGTTCAAACACATAAAGAAAAGACATAATAATAAAGCTTTTTGAAGACATTTTTTCTCAAACAATTCGTACTAAAAAGTAAACAATAATTTTGTTTATGCATGAATAAAAAGAAAATCATGGGGCGCGTCAATTCAAGAATTTATAATGTCACTGTATATAAGGCGCCCCATGCTTTTCTTTTTATTAATGTATAAACAAAATTATTTTTTACGTTTTAGTACGGATTGTTTTAGAAAAGAATGTCTTTAAAAAGATTTTCTGTTATTTGTTTCTCAAGCTGTATTGTGGACCAAATCCCAAACCCCATATCATTGCTGGGTAGTATTTATTTTAGGATAAAGAAGTCTGTATTAAAAATATATTAAAATATGCTTTTAAAACATATAAATATTTGGAAATATATGAAAGTAACAGTGGAATATTGTATTGTAAACCTTACGTCGCTGTGCAAAATTTCATGACGTCGGAAAATGAGTTAAATTAATGTTGCAAGATTTGACGACACCACGAACCATTGTGAATTAAAGAAAAGAATGTAATAACGTGAGTTTGACTTATACTACACTTTGTTCTCAACCAACAGTCAACACAAATAACTGAGGAAACTTTCACTAAAAAGAGTGGAAAGTTTCACTTGACTGTATCAAATGTACTAATAATACACAACGCTGCTTAAGCAAAACGAAATATTCTACTAGATATTCATCATTTGTACTCTTAAAAGCAAATACTTTCCCTTCCCGAGTGCTGACATGCAGTTATCTGTTCTGTAATAGTTTTACGTTGGGTGTGTGCTTAAATCTCATCGTTTGGCAGTTTATTTGCTTATGGTAGTACTGTTTAGCAGCTATTGCGCTGCTGTATTACAATTAAAAATTTAATAACAGCGCCTGTTTAATCTATCATCATTTGGCTAGAATTTGACGTGTTATTGTTACTACTTGCGCAACAGTTTGATCCGACGAAAACTTTACCATGCTGAAGTACCGAATTAAACAATTAAGGGACATATGCAATTTGTGGGAACATTATTCAATATCAGATTGTACAATCAATCAATTTGTGCAGTTAGCATACCAAGCCGGCAACTGGAAGATCCGGGTTCGAGTCACGGTCGCAGCGGCTGTCAATTTTTTCTGTGTTAATTTCAACTTGTAATTTATGTTCATCTGCTAGGGTCGTACTCCAACTTTCTCAACCGTAAAGTATTAGCGGCAGAATAATCTTTTATAAAAGTTTAGTTTATAATGGTGCAATTTTTGTCAAAATTGAGCTAGGAAAATATATTTCCATTAATCATGTTCCTTTATTAGTAAGTCATATTATATACTCTTTGTTTGGTAAAGTATAGCTAAATGTGTCTTCAAATCCTTTGTAGTAAACATTACTTCGGTTATAACTCTCACAACAGTCCAACTAACAAAGATATTTTTCTTGAAATCATTGAAGTAGTACACAACCACGTATGTTATGAAATCATCTCTTCAGTTGTACAAAACGAATGTTATTTTATTTTTGCTCAAGTCAATATAAATTTATACTTCTTCTTCTTCTAGTTCCCTTGATCATCTCTCTCTCTCTTTTTTTATCTGCGTGTGTGTCTCTTAGTGGATCTTGTCTATAACTGCCCTCCCCTGCCCCCAAACGAGTTTTAAAATACAATACGTTCTGAGTAATTTTTTGACAATTAATTTCGAATTCTCAACAGTCGTTTCATTCTTGAATTTGCATTTTGATGGAACGAGGTAATTTTCTTCAGAATTTCAAATTAATCAAATCAAAAGGACGAGAGAGAGCGAAATGAATTTTTGTCTTATCTGGATGCTATTTGAAATGCGTTGCTCATTTTCAAATGCAGAATCCATTAGCGATTTTTTTCTTCTGATGGTGCGGGACATTCGCATCCTGGGAGAATTCATATATTTTCTTTTCTTTAAAACTTCTTTCTCGCTATCCTATTTTAGTCATAGCCAGCAGCTAATTACATAGCAGAGGAATAATGAGAAAAAATATAAGATTTCAACAAGAAGCTCTAGGCACAAAACTAGGTAATGTTACCTATGCAAATATTAATTTCAATTATTCATGGCGTACGCAGGAATATATCACTTGTTAAGCCCGTTAAAATTTTCAGAGATTTCGATCTCACTGAACATACCTCTCAGAGGAAGGAATGTGAAGATAGCGACTAGGACCTCTATTCAAGAGGTTCTGTCTCGGGAATATCTGCTGCTAGGAGGCAAAAAGTAAGGTAAAACTATCCCCTGTGATATACGCACGCGCCTTGAACGGCGCATGGGGGATGTGGATGTAGCGCTCCACATATTCTTCACCTACGGTACGAAGTGAGGTGGGGTGGCCAGTCCCACGGACGACTGCCTTCACTTTCCCAAGGTAACCACGAATATCAAGGACACTCTGCTACTTAATTAGATAGGAGGCTGAATGCACCTCAGAGCGCCAGGTATGGGAACATACGAGAAAAGTCTCAAGTGTTCTGGCCGGGATTTGAACCTGGGCCGCCCGATTCGTAGTCAGAGGTGCTACCGCCAGTGGAAAATCTCAGTATTAAAGACAGGCGAGAGTAAGGCTCAAGATTGTGTCGCTTTCCCAGTGTTCGAATGTTCGATCGAAACAAGTGATATTCTGCATTAGACCACGGGTATGGATGACTTACTTTACTTTCTTGTGATTTTGAATAGTCTGTCACTTCTTCGTTAATCACCTCTAACTTTGTTGACTTAGTTAGATACAAGATTTTAAAAATGCGGTATTTGTGTTGTTCAGCAGTGTTTTTTCGAACTCTGACTTTTACTGAGTAATTTATCCAATTTGGTATATTTACGTGCTAAATTTAAGTACGTATGTATTATATTCTTTAAATTGATGCGCTTTTTATATAGTTAGAAATTTTACTTCAGTTTTAGCAACGACGCTAGAGAAGATGAGCTTCTCTGTACTTATTGGAATTTGGTTGATGAACGGTATTCTGTTGAGTCCGTTCACAATATTGTACGATCTGTTCTCTTTACCATTCTTTTCTTGAATTTGAATTTTATTTAAGATCTGTACGCAACTTTGAATTAGGCCGAATGGATGATGATGGGAGAATTGGTGGAATGAAGTAAATGGGAAGAAACGGGAGACACCCAAGAAAGCCCACGCACACGGTGTTTGGCCACCACAAAGCTCACATGGGACGAGTCGAGATCGAGCCAGGGACCCCACGCACCAGATATGAACGCTCTAGCTCTTTGCCACTGCGGGCACATGTTATTCTTTATGATTGAAGATGTTCATAAATACGTAACCTGCAGTTAGAGAACATAAGGCTCTAAATATTTATTGGATAAGTTTAAATTTTGTTTTATCTATTTCTTGTTCACATCTACTTACAGAAAAGGCCAATCAAAAAAAATTCAAAGTTCGAAATTTGCGCAATCTAGCACTACCCAACTAATATGTTTCAAGCACAACAGACATAACAATACATTTATGTAGAATATTAATATATTGTATAGAATATTACCATATTGTAAAAATTTTCAGACATAGAAAGTGTACCCATTTTTATTAAGATTTTATCAATACAATGAAAATACGGTGTTTCATAATGAAGCGTAGAGTATGATCTTGACTGCGTCCTCGTTAAGTTTCTATGCGGGCCCATATCTATGTACAGGTATGTTGTTTACCAAGGACTTAGCATGGTTTGTTTTGCCGCGCCTGCACAGTATCTCCATCATGTGAGGAGAGGAGAGCGTCAGTTACAACAATGGTGGGTGTTCAGGACACGGACAGTGATTCGTCGGTGTATGTTTCGTCGACATGTTTTGTAGTTTTGTTTTCTTTATATGTTTTGATTATCAGCGGAATATTCCTTTTCTGTGCTGAATATTACTGAAGAGTTTTACATACGGCAATGTTGGTTATACACCTTTCTTGTTCATAGAGAGTGTCTGATGATAAAAGGGTCTCATACATGTATACAGAATTTGACTAAAAACCGATCAAATGAGGTTACTAGTTTCATAAAACATTTTGTTGAAAGTGATGTCCCTGCAGACAAAACAATACTGTACGTAGCATCCGATGGTTGCATTGGGCAAAATAAAAACCATACTGTTGTGCAATACTGATATTCGTTAGTAAAAATAGCGAGGTTCAAAAAGTTTGTACACTTTTTCCCCACTAGATGTCATAGCTACCTTCCCTGCGATAGAGACTTTGCTCTTATATCTTGAAATAGGAAGCAAGAGGAAGCTGTCATCCTTCCTACTGAAAATTCCACTGCATTTGATGTTGTTCGAGTTGATCAATCTATGGCCTTGATTTCCAAACGAATTTTGCAACTATCTTCAAGAAAAATGTTTGAAATAGAGATGGTAAATTAAAAATAAGTGATGCTAAGATTTTGGAGTTTTCTGAAAACTTAGTAAAAGTGTCTAATGATATGTCTGGATTTCTATTTTCTTTCTATGAAATTCAGAAAAATAATAGTGTTTTGAGTTTCCCTGAAACACCTTTGTACATTGGTTTTTTGCCTGTAAAGCCTAGGAAAACAATGATTTACGAAAACTGTATAAGTATATGAATGACACGCACATAACCTATTACGAGGCGAGACTGAATAATGGTGCGTCTCACAATGAAGACAGTGAAACAGGTAAAAAACTGATATTCAATGATTAATCTTATCTGACACATGTTCACATTGAATATTAGTCTATAAGCCATGTTATTGTAAGTGGTAACAGTTTAATAAACAGAAATACCACGCCAATAGAGTTTGTTCCCTTTATATTACACCTGCTTTGGTTTACACCTTACACCTTACATCATTCTGATGTTTTCTGTGAGCGTGTATGTAACAAACATCACACAATAAAACGTACATGGAAAAAACAAACCATGCTAAGTCCTGGCGAAGTAATTGTGTAATATCTCATGACAATTTTTATGAATTTCATTTTCTGTCAGCAATCGTATGTGACTATAGCATACTTACACACCTGTCAAATATGGTTTTTGTATGTAAGGTATAAGGGTTGCAGAGAACATTTTTGCTTCTCATGAAAAATTGTCGTTTTTGGACTTAGTCAGCTTTGGTTTTCCTACATTCAACTATAACTACACAAACACAATTAAGGAGTATTCAGTTAAATAATACAAATTCAGTAAAAGACCTTTGATTCTCATTAGCATTTAATACGCATATTGTAACCACGGAAAATGAAGCATATGGAAACGCAGAATTAACTATGAAGCTAGAAAAATATTTCATTAATCTGCAGTTTCACGAGTTCCTGTATTTGAATTACGTTAGACCGTCTTCAATATGGAATCCACAATATAGTAATTATTTTTGAATAATTGAGGTAACTTAACGAAAACAAATATAGTTCTTAGCATATGGTTTATATTCAAAAGTTGATTCTTCGTCGCTACTAGAAAAAACTTTGATTTTAGGATCTTGGAGAAAAGAAGAATCATTAACGATATTATATTTCTTTCTAAGCTAATTAATAATGAAAATAATTGTACAGATTTAACCGTAGCTAGTATTTTAAAGTTCCTTCATTTAGAACTCACATCAACAATAATGATTTTGTTGCTGCCACAAGGCCAGAGCAACATCTCCTATATGACAAATTTATGCTAGTCAATTGGAAGCAGATAACGAGAGAGATAATAATGATATGATAATAATGATATTACACAACAGGTAGAAGCCCTAGAATGATCCAATGTATTACAATATACTAATTAAAATTTCATCCTGTTCAATTGTATTAACGGGTATGTTTAATTCTATGTAATTGGGTTTATATTATTCTTTGTCATGTGTCTAATTTGTAATATTTCTTTATACAATGGAGAACTATAAGTAAACATTATCCTACTGTTTTCTAAATGAATAATTAAATTTACTTTGGTGTCGTCTATCACTATTTTGTTACGAATTATTTACCTACAACTGCCGCGTTACCAGAACCAGTACAATCCACGAGCTTTATAAATATCTTTTTCTCCAGTCAGCGAGGCACGTGGAAGCTGCTTCTTTTGTGGGGAAAAACTTAATTTCGACACATTGTTAACCTCACAGTTCTCGGGGTCTCGCGAGATTTACCTCCATGTTCCTACCCTCAACGGTTCTGTTTGAATGCATGCATATTTGGCAAATAGTCAAAAAGATGAAGATATATGCGTCCCGCGGTGGTAATATGTTTTCTTTTGAAATTGTTTCTACACAATTTCCTCCTTGCAGGAAATGTTCGTCTTTCCTTATAGAAATTTAGTTTTCTCTCTTTCACATCATCACACTTTCTTTTCACTATAAGTGTACGTAAGGAGAATATCCTGAAATTTAAAGTAAATTAACAGTTCTGATTTTCACTATTAAATAACAGTGAAGAAAGAAACATAAGCTCTCATAGAAGAAAGTTAGAGCGTGTTCGAACCTAAGAATCTTGACCATAGAAGATAATGCATAGATTGTTCCTGCCGTTTCTTTTGATAATAGGGATGATCGGTGATACAGCGTCTTACAAATATAGCACTTCTGTAACAGCCTCTAGAGTTCCAAAGGTAAACGTAATAACCTGGCATAATCTAATTTACATAGTATTTAAATTAAAAGTCATATAGACTTTTTCGACGAGACGAAAAAGTAAAATGAATGTAAGAATATTAATTACATATTGTCCAAGACAAATTTAATGATTTCGATTATGTAGTTTTAATAGGGGCCGATATAGATGCACTACAAAGCAACACCGATGTCTTAGTAGAAGCGTGCGATGAGATAGGTCTACAGTTAAACATAGATAAAAAAAAAAGATAACAAGCCGAAACACAGTAAATGAAGGAAATAAAAACATAAGAACTAGGGATGAGGTCATTGAGAAAGTAAACAAATTTAAATACTTGGAAGCATACGTAACAAGCAAAAATGAGGTCACGGAAGAAATAAAAAGTTGCTTAGTATAGGGGAACGCATGTTTTTATTCAGTCCAAAAACTTCTAACATCGCGATTATATCAAGGAAATTGAAATTAAAAATATACAGAACTGTTATTCTGCCGGTAATACTTTATGATTGCGAAAGTTGGAGTACGATCCTAGCAGATGAACATAAATTACGTGTATTTGAAAATAAGGGTTTGAGAAAGATATACGGGCCGAAACGCGACGAGATGACTGGAGAGTGGAGGAGACTGCATAATGAAAAACTCCACGAACTGTACGATTCACCAGATGTTCTAAACATAATGAAATCGCGACGACTAATATGGGCAGGTCATGTAGCTCGGATGAGGGAAAAACGAAGATTATATTCTATCCTGGTTGGAAGGCCGAATGGAAGGCGATCATTGGGAAGACCGAGATGTCGTTGGGAGGACAATATTAGAAAAGATCTTCGAGAAGTAGGTGTTCGTGATGGAAACTGGCTTGATATTGCCCAGGATAGAATCCAATGGCGAACGTTTGTTACTACGGCGATGAACTTGCGAGTTCCATAAGTCATAGAGTTAGTTAGTTAGTTTATGTACTATTTTTTATATTCGATTTGCGACTTTTGTTTAACATTAGAAAATTCTTAAATCGTGGTACTCTATTTTATCCTTGAGAGGTACACCCTATTCCAAAAAGGATGACCGCATTGATTAGGCTGTTTTGAGCTGAAAATTCTCTAAGTTCAACTTGGGGTATTTTCGGAAACTGTAAACCAAAGATGCTAGGTTCGAGCCCTCAAAGGTAAGATAAACCTTCGCAATTGAGAAAAATTTGTACAAATGTGTTTTTTAAGTGCAATAAGACATGTTGAAATGTTATTAAGTGTAGAAAAAAATAACGTTCATTGAAATACGTAATAATACAGTATTTCCAAACTCTCCATACATCCTGAGCACGTGATGGTTTTGTCACCTACGTTTACATACGTAAAATAATAGTTCCGAAGAAAACAAAGACAGCAAACATATTTCTCGGATTCATAGTAGAATAAACAAGTCAAAGGAGAGAAAAAACAACAGCATTTGCAACAAATATCAATGCCATTGTCAAGGACACCGAAAATTCAATCATGGTTCTTCAGAAGTATCTCTATCAGAAGAAATGGATAGATGTTTTCATGTTAGCTCAGTGATAGAGCGCGTGGCTTCTAATTGTGAAGTCCTGGGTTCGAATCCCGTACTGGAAAATCTAATTTTATGTTATGATATATTCCTCCAAGCATAAATAATTAGATAAAATAATAATTAGTTTTATATGTAATCATACAAGCGTACAGATGTGGTGGGTGTTGACAGAACGTCGGTATAATATGATATAATTGAACGTTAAATACAAATCAGGTAGATGTTGTTATATCCAAAGACGAATCAAGGTGCCAGATTGCAAATTCACTATCCCTAAAGTTCATTATCCCCACGATCGATGAATCACTAA
>JAGDQP010016860.1:0-39742 GCA_022664845.1 Lepisma saccharinum
AGCTGGGTGTAGGCCACCAGTGGAAAAACGGCAAACTTGTTATTATTAGATATTGATTAAAGGTATTGGTAACGAAATTGGCAAAGTCTCACGGTTATTTGGTTTATGGTTAAAGGATTGTCCCACTGATTGACGACATAGGCAATTCATACGGATTTGATTTTGGGTTATTCATAGTAAGTCCAGTAACATTAGAGCTATACTGAGCAGGTTTGATTGAAAATACGGTTGACGACCTTGGGCTTGAACTTGGAAATAGATCGATTCTTTTACGCCGACCACCGCTATACAACAAGGACTCAGAATGCATAAGCTACCTAAACAAGTAGTCCGGGGAGCAGGTTCAAAGGTCACCGCAAAGGAGCAACGCAATTCAGGGCGACGCAGTCGACAAGATCAGTCATCAACTGAAAGCATTACACCAGACGAAAAGCGCCCTAGGTCACGTTCTCCTTTATCAGACCTCTCCCGTTCTGGCTCAGAAATCTTCATGGACACTGCTACCACCACTGATGGACCTCCACCAAGCGCCTCAAACACTAATTCAATCAAACATCCATCTATTGATCCTGTTGCCTCAGCACATACTTCTAAACAAAACAATCCAGACTTGTACAACTTCATTCTCAAAGCATATGATTCACAGTTCAAGACTGCCAAGCATGTCTTTGAGAAACTAGTCAAATATGTACCAAGAGCCGAAATTAAAGAAATACTGTTCACTAGGAATGGAATCATACTAAAATCCACCAACCCGGAATTTCACCGCCATATAAGAAATAAAGCATCGTTCGAGATATTCGGAAAATCTGCAATTATAGAGGCACTAACACCAAGCCCCAAAATAAAACAAGCTCCTCCTCCAAGGAAACCACCTATGCTGTCTGTGGTAATCAAAGGAGTAGAGCCAACTTGGACAGATGATGAGATCAAAACTGAACTGCACAGTGAAGACGTGCCTGTAGAGAAATGCCTACGCATTCTCTGCAAGGACGGTCCCACCTATCTTGTGCGGGTGCTCACACCCGATCAGCAGCTAATCGACTACCTATTAGAGCAGGGAGCGTATATATATGGCAAACGGCATAGGGTAGAGCCGTCGAATACAAAACAACCGTTACCAGTACGCTGCGAGCGCTGTCAAACCTATAACGAACATACCACGGCTAAATGCCCGAACAAACCTAAATGCGGCTACTGTAGTCAAGACCATCCGACTAAGAACTGTCCGAACGGCAACGAACAACCAAAGTGTGCAACCTGTAAGGAGGCTCATGCTTCCTACAGTGCTAAGTGCAAGGGAAAGCCAGTGGCTAACCCCACCACTCCTGATTTAGTAGTACCAGTACGAACTCCCGACACACCAGTAACTAGCAACAACTCACTACGCGAACCTGTTACTGTAGAGGATATGATCCGGTTTTTCTGTATGAAGCTACAGAACGTTCATCCATTCATACGCCCGCACATCCTTCAACAGGTCAATTACACCACCAAGTTAATGTATGGACTCACGGTGCAAGCTACTTACTCAGGCCCGCACGTTCACTTCAAAATCAACCCCATACCCAATAACACACAGGATGGCTAGACAGAACAAAATAAGTTTTCTTCATCTGAATATTCAATCGCTTCCGACCCGGCAAAACATACTACAGCAAATACTCCTTGAACATGAAATCCAATGCTTCACACTCAATAAAACGTACCTAAAGCCGAAATACCGAACATATATGCCTGGATACATAATGTTACGACATGATGGACCTCCCGGTGCGCGAGTAAACGGTGGTACAGCCCTAGGGGTGCATAACAAAATACCACATCGAGTCCTAACACCAAAATTTCCGCCACACATGCCTGAACATAATATTACCACAGTGTACTTCAAGACAAAACATATCACAGTTGCCACCATATATGTAAGACCCCATGCACCTATACCACTCAGCTTTTTCACACATATAGACAACAATTACAGGCACTATATTATTATGGTTGACATCAATATCCACAGCCGCAATGTCGGTGTGAAGCAAAAGTTCAAAGACCATATTAGTCTGCACACGCAGGGTGAACTCTGCCACATACCCAGAGCTACCAGACCATGCAGCAATACCACACCAGATGTCATCATAGCATCATCCTCGCTGACACCATACATCAATATCACCGTACTTGACTCCATAGGAAGCGATCACAACCCAGTCAAAGTCGACCTAAAGGTACAAAATCGGCAAATTGCCACACCAATTAGTAGTCGTAAAATACCTAATTATGCTAAGGCAAACGGGAAAATATCAGTCTGACCTCAAACAATATGTGGAACAAATAACAGAACCACAGGATCTGAACACCATCGACCGTACTATCACAACACTCACCACAGCCATACAACGAAGTAGCCCTGACAATATACCTAGTACAACCATAAACCTATTCAAACCGAAACTACCTCCACAATATCTCCATATCATACAACTTTCTCGCAATGCATATCGAGAATACATACACTCCAGGTCGATCGAAGCACTGCGTCTCCATCGGCAATATCTACGCATGGTTCAAAACTATATCCGGGCATACAAACAACGTTCATGGGTCACTACAACCAACCATCTGGCGGAAGAGAGAGATCCTTCAAAATTCTGGTGGCATTTCAACAGACTGATTGGAAAATCCAGCAATCCTACATCTCCAATTTTGACTGAGGACTCAGCCCCAAATACAGATACAGAGAAAGCAGATATTTTCGCTGACAGCTTACAGACTATATTCACACCTGAGGCACCCGGTCTAACTACAAGACTTACAAGTGACATTGAGAAAAAGACCGACTCTCATCGCAACCACCTAACAATTAGTGACCACCATACTCTAAACAACAACCATCCACTAACAGCTCTGATCACTGCCGAAGATATCATAGAAGTTACAAACCACAAGAAAAATACCGCACCAAGATTTGATAACATAACATACAGGCATATAAAAGAGGCACCAATCATATTACTCCAGATACTGGCTACAATCTACAACTTCATACTACGCACAGGGCACTATCCGGTCGAATGGAAGGTATCAAAAATACTAATGTTTCCTAAACACGGCAAAGATAAGACAGACGCAAAATCATACAGACCGATCCAACTTACCTCTACACTAAGCAAGATATTGGAACGTATTCTGGTTCGCAGACTCCATATCCATCTTAGAAATCATGACCTTACCACCAGGCTGGCTTCCGACCTAACCATAGTATTACCGATAACCTGCTGCGTCTAGCCACAATCATAACAAATCATTACAATAGCAACAAACCATCCTGCCTGTTACTCTTTGACCTAGAAAGAGCCTTTGATCGTGTCTGGCACGCTGGTCTTATATACAAACTTTACAACTTCCAACTACCAATAGCCTATGTACGTCTCATCTACCACTTCCTGAAAAACCGCATGGCATACGTCAATATAAACAACAGTCTCTCACATGCAATCTTTCCAAACATAGGAGTACCACAAGGATCTGCTCTCTCACCGCTATTATACATCCTATATGTGACTGACATGCCACTACCGTCGTATCTAGTTCACACCTTCACTTTCGCAGACGACACAGCCTTTCTCGCTTGCGGAAGAAACGTACAACATATCAACAGCCTACTTCAACCAGCAATAGACAAATTTCATATGTGGTGTACCAAATGGCGTTTTACCATCAATGCCCTAAAGACACAGGCACTGGTAGTACAGCAACCGGAAAAACGAACAAAACTACGCCGTAATCCAAATGCGCTCAACATACATGTTAATAACACACCCATAAGACCAGCAGCGTCTGCGAAGTATCTAGGAGTTATTTTCGATACTAAATTGAACTGGACACCACACCTTAATCAACTCAGTACAACAGCCAAAAACAGACTATCACTACTAAAACGACTAGCCGGCACTTCCTGGGGACTCAAAGCTGACACAATAATACACACATACAAAATGTTTCTACGATCCTGTCTCGTATATGGCAATATCGCTTGGATCACAGCCGGCAACCGCTTCTATAAAAGGCTTCGTATATTGGAACGACACGCACTACGTATTGCATATCGTATCAAGCTTCCGAGCCCGACTCAGCTTCTATAGATCGAATTACCTTCCCCGAAATACTGAAGCACTTGGAAAAACTTCGACTGAACTACATCACCAAACGCTGGACAAAAACCCATACAACACTTCTGGACACAATACATGTCGAAGCCCAACAAGACATAGCGCCTAGATATCATCACTCACCACTGCAGCACTTACTGGAACTGTACCGTCTAGCCAATAACGACGACCCAACACTGACTCTCGAAGTCCTTAATCTGTATCCACTACCAGCACATTCCGCAGATATCTACCCAACTTACGCCAATTAAAGCATCTGCACTTTAAACAATACGTAGCCTAAGCCGTACTAGATAATAATACAATCACTTAGAAAATCGAATAAATAGAATAATCAAATTTTTTTTCTCACAAATCACCACCGAAGAGACGGCATAACCGTCTGCGGAAAACGTATGAAGAAGAGAGAAGAGATGAGACAGTAGATGAACAACATGTGGCGTTTTGTGAGCGTTGTCACTTTAAACAGTACATAAAGTCAGAGCCAGTGGAATATGGGATAAAGATCTGGGCTGCAGCTGATGTAAAGACTTCATATCTATACACGTTACAAGGGTATAGAGGAAAAGTTTGGCACATCGCCTTCTATACGACATGATGGAACCTTTGTACAGAACAGTGAGAGTTGTCATAACAGACAATTTTTACGTCTGTGCCCACTACAGAACTTCTGTTGATAAAAGGAAGCAACACGTGTGTTTCTTGTACGTTTTGATACACCGTCACACCTTCTATAATATTTACATGTTTCGGAAGTAACAGGGTAAACTATTCATGTGTTGAGGTACAACTACTTACAAACGATGATCGATATTGATACAGTAGTTTTGATGTTCATGTTCAATTCCTTGATCTAGGATTTTTGAGACACCCTGTTCTACAAATATATGTGCTAAAGGTCTGACCAACTGCAAGATTGACAAGTGTGAGGGAAAATCATCAAAATGTGATTGTCGAAACTAACGTACAGTAAACAAAATCATGGCGTCCCTCAGGGACCACCCTTGGTAAGTAACGTTGATCAAGCTACCTTGGTATGATAAGTGTTAAGGAGCAATGCGCCTGCGCGAGAATGGCCCCGCCTTAATAGGGCATTCTATGTTTAGACACAACACAACTATTCAACTCATTTGTGGGAAGAGGGGATATCTAGTTTAAAAATACGTGCATTAATTTGTAAACGTGAACTAACTAATTCTGCATCAACATCATAAAGTTATGCATAGGAAAGGAGGAACAGGATTAGATGCAAATGACAAGACTTAAATTAATCACTGCCTCGGATGATTACGTCACTTAAATTTCTTTTCTTATTTCATTCGCACTCTGTGGCTTCGATCGATATTTTCGGTCAGTCACGATCTTTATCTATGGTCACGAAGAAATAAATTATACATGTACATTACGCCAGAATTTATGAAATATTACTTTGATTCCGTAATTAAATAGAAGGTGAATTTTGGAGTAGTTTTTTTAAAAAAGAGAAACGTGCCTTGTTATTATTTTTTAAACGTAACAATATGCAAATATTCCTACATGAATTAGAATTTGCTTTCCTTTCTTCCAGGGGCTGGCTCCATTACAAGAATGTTTGTACTCATGTCGTAAATTGAAAATATGTGTCTAAGGAGAGCCCATATGGAAACATTGTCTCTGTGCGAATCGCGTGTGCAATAATAAACAAAAGCACCAAACTTAACCTACCCTAGCCTTGGTCACTAATTTTTCTATTGTGTATATACATAAAAAACAAAGTAATTTTTCTTTTAAAAAATATTTAAAACTAATCACGCCAGAATTCGATCTGAGCCGATCTGACCTCCGGATCAGCTTTCTGATAGGTTAACCATCAGACCAAGCTAGAAATTTCGGCTTAAATCCTTGTCAGTGTTACTCACAGTTCAAAGATATCTGCGCCTGTGCGAGAGTGGGTTCTGCATTGTTTCCATGAGCTTTCCTTAGAGGCCATGGATGTAAATACGGTAGACGGATTGACTGGCCCAATACAATTAAGCTGGGTCAAATTGACACTGGTTTTCGATTAATCTTGCCTGATGAATTGGGATTTACTTGCGTCTTATTGGTTGGCCTGTGCCTGTGGAAGCAAAGAATGAATGAAGATCTATCTAAGAGAGGAGGAAGATTGGAAGATTTTAAATATGGTATTGTACGGAACGTGATGTTCAGTTTTTTTTTAATCAATTACACCTGCCAGGTACTCATAGCTTGTGCTGGCTTCAATTTTGGGTCGGTAGAAGTAGATCCGTCTTCCGTATTTAGATCAATGCTTAGACGCTAGTAGCTGAAAGATATCGTGCCATCGAATAATTCATATTACGTATGAGAACTAAGAAGTTCGAGAGAATACTTGTAGAGGGGCCGATGCTAGCGATCCTAGTGATTGAAAATGATGGGAAGTCAAAAGAATACAATTTGAGAGAAACATTACAATAATTCACAGTGCTTTAGGTTGTACTGTTTGTCTGGAAAGCATTCGAAACCATAAAAAAGTTGTTAAAGTATTTAAGAACGTACAAATAATATGAATCTTCAGTAAACACCCAGTATAACGACATCGAGCTTCTGCTAAACCGTTTTAATCTACATCTTACAAGTGACGTCACACGCCATTTAAATTAAAGCTCAGTAATGTCTATCTGTTATTTATTCACCTTGCCTATCCTTATTTATCCTCTAAAACATTTTAAGAGCCAGTTGTTCAAAATGTTTTTAATATCGAGTTTTTATAACCCCCGAGTTAATTTGCTAGCCATATATGATAATATAATATCATACAGGGTGATTTACAAACAACTTTACAACCCTGAAAGCACGGAAATCTCTTCAGAAAACTTACAGAATCGATTGAGGCTTTAACTTGTAGCAAAACACACCAAGTTAGACCCACAAAGTGCCGTTTTACCAAATTTTAACTCTGCGAACGTCAGTGTGAGTCATGGATTTTTATATTTTTTTCGTTCTGAATATTTCAAAATCCCCGTATTCGTTATTAACATATGGTTTCTTGCTCTATTTTTCGTATTTTCAACATTCTCATGTACCTTGCTTGTCACCTGTTTTCTATTCAAACTATAAGTTGCATTTTGTACACACGTTAATGCCCAGCGATCGAAGGCAAGTTAGTTAAAGTCAGGACAGATTTTTTTTTTATCGTTACGCACACTACCAGACCTTTACATTAATATCAAATAATGTGGGTTAACTGTTCATTTGCCACTTAAAAAGTTACTGAGGAAAATAATATACTTTATTTCCTAAGCTATGTTGTTTTGAGAGTCGCAAACATGAAGCCAGCAGATGGAGAAAAAACGCTCGATATTTAAGATATCCCCAAAATAAATCTGGAGAATGATTTATCCATGCTTGACCGACTAATCCACCGGCTTAGAAAATAGTTCTTACGGAAATTCCTGTATAATTCGTCTTCGTTTGTGTTGTCTTTTTTCTTCAAAACAAAACACACATCCAATGCATTCCGTACCACTTTGAAATGCAAGCCGCTGGTGCTCCTAGGATCAGAATTCAGTACCGGAGTCAAACTTAAAATTGCCTCAACCACTTCTGTAGGTCTTCTGAATATTTTTTTTTATATTTGGTTAAAGTTCTTTTCGAATCATCTTGTAAAGCGAAGTCCCATAGACACGATCTACCTGCCATTTTGGGTCATAACAGAGAACTATGAATTAAATTATGTCGGTATAACATGACTTTCTCTGCATTATTTTCAAAGACCAGAGAAGTGCGGAGTATGAGCAATATTTTCACATCATTTGACCGCAATAAATTAAAAGTGCGAGTATAACGCATTGCATTATTTAACTCCTAGTTCGGCTGGCCTGACACCAGGTAGCGTCATCTGTACTATGAAGCTTCGCCATGTACTACTATGGGTCGTAGATTATCATTGGACTTGTGGTCATTCGATATATAGCAACTGGCCTTAAGCATTGTAAATCCGTCGTAGAATTTTTTAATTCTGGTTTAGAACCACGCCAAGGAGAACGAATACTTTCCGGAAAGCTATTGACGATTAGTAGAACAACCTAATTACGCAGTTTTTGCAGATTGAATCGAATGACGATAATGTACGTAATACCCTCGTCCCCAGTGGCCATTGTCAAGCCATATAGATGTCATACACTATCGTGTGTTCAACAACGTCCGCCATGTTGTGCTTAGGAACAGAAGAAACAGCATGGACCACGAGAAACAATGTGTAAAGAAACGTAACCACACCTAACCTAATCCATGGTTACTAATCTAACATAATTTACGAAAAATGCAAGATAACATAACCTTGCACTCTCCGAGATTCAAACGCGTATTTTCTACTCCATAACCCGTTGCTCTAACCACTGAATTACGGTAGGAGCTTGCAAACAGTGATTTCGAAACTTTATTTACACAGCACGTATTACGCATCAAGTAAGATGGCGACCTCCCTTCAAATTTTGAGAGCGAGTCTCTCTAGCATGGACCTACTCCCATGTGAGGAATTGGCAGCTATGGTCTTGGCGTCAGAATGTGACATCAAGACCGGACAAGCAAGAGTAGAATTTTTCCGCTATCCCCCGTCTTATACCTTGTTTACATCACTAACATCTTACCATGGTTAACGTTAACCGAAACAATTTTAGTAATGTAAACGGTAGTTACCGTTAACGCGGGTTTCAAATTTAACCAGCGTCAACTTACGACGGTTATCTTCTTACGTTAGTTATCTAAATGCAAGATGGCCGCTAAGCGCAGCTCACTTGGTGAGTTTATTTCTTTCTTTATCGAAATATTTTGCATCCTAGTGGTACGTATCACTTTTAAAGTATAAAATAATAATGGCAGAACTCATCTACAAAATGTTACGCTACAATCAATTCATTTGTGTTCATTATTTTGTAATTTAAACCTTTCTCCCGTGTAGCAAGCAGATGCTCTACGGAACCTCTACCTGATTCTTTACAGACAATTGTAGTACAAGCACGATAACCACGTTAAGTTCGGTAGTCTAAACGTAAGTTATTTTAACCATGAATTGACCATCGTAACAATGTGAGTAATCTAAACAAAGCATAATGGAGAGACATAACGCACGAGAGCAAACATGGGAAGAAGATAAGATGATGTCGATGCTTCAATATCGAACGCCGAGATCAAATAGGCTGAAATAGCGGGGTAGCTCTTGTCTTGTCTTTGCTGTCGCGACGCTACATCCTTATACCAAGACCATTGCTACGGTTCACTGTGTATATTACATTCAAGTCGAGAATATCCCTTCGTGCATTTCGAAGTTACACACTTGTGTCCATAAGTTCTTGACTGATCACCGTCCAAATCTGATGACGGTACTATAAACACTTCCTAATCGTTGCACATATCTTTATCTCCATTTTCTATTCAGAATTACTTACTATTTCCACACGTAAAAATATCTCATGGACTCATACGATCTATCAACAATTACAGTATCATTCTTCTTAACTGTTTCTTACTAATCCAATGTTGTAGTACAAACAAATTATTTCTCTATCTCGATAGTTCATAATTTTCAGTTCATACTACAGTAATAACTAGGTTCAAATTGCATCTCGATTCACAAGCATAGATCAGCTTAAAAGATTCAACACTCTTTCAGACATTTCAATGCCCTTTCTGGAGTATATCCAAGAAAGCGTTATTATGTTGTTCGGCGCACAGTTTAGAATAATGTCAGACCTCTGGAATAATCTCGTCCACTGGATGCGGAAATCTGCGAATTTCGTATTCGGACGAATACGTGCGTAAACGGACGAACGATCCGTTTCCGTGCGTACAGCTGCGACCTGCGACTGCATCCAATTCTGTTTGGATTTATTCGTACGAACAGAAATTGTTTTTACTTTGTAACGAGGGAACAAGGGCAAAACAAATGGTTGCAAGAGAAATGAACGCGTCAGGCGTTATATTAACATTCAATAACATTATTTTATAAACATTTCGATTTTTTTATTAAAGTGTTTAAGATTGTACGAAATTTGTTAAGAATGTGTCGCGTTTCATGTGAAAGTATCCGAAATACTGCTTGTCACCTTTTAAAGTATTCCAAAAATGAGAAAATTCACTAAACTATTTTCTTCTTTCAACAAAATTTCATTCACCCACTTTTACCATTTTCTTTGATGCCTTAAATTCCATGAGAGGTGTTTCCAAAGCATAGAGATTACAGATGTTATCTGTGAGTGGTACGGTTTCCGAACTACTGATCCGGACAAATACTCTGGTAGTGTACGAGAAGAATTCGCATGATTACGGACGAATAAACTTCGTGCGTATTCGTCCGACCACGCAATTCGCACGTTTCCGGATCCAGTGGACGAGTGGCCTCACTCAGTTGTTGCTATGCTTATTCTGGCGTCATATCTAGAGTACTAAATGAGGTCGTTCCTATAAATACATTTATAGAACTAGGTTGCCTCACAGGTGACGTCAATAACTCATCATAGGGATGTTGGAAATAGATAGGCCAAAATTAAAAAGCCTGAATCCGAATGTAACAGCGCCACTCTGTTATCTTGAATGTTGTTGTGTGCAGCCAGAATTTAGGAAACTTAAATTGAAAGTGATCAGCTTGTAAAACTTGCTTAGTTACTAGTTTATTTTTAACCAAGTTAGCATACTGATAGTTAAATTGTGTGTAAAGAGCGATCTCCTAAATTCAGGTAGGGCATACCAAGACTTTTTTTTTTGCCGATTCACTAATTCAAATAACCTTGGTCATGTGTGAGGCAACCTATTAGTTCTTTAAACATGGTTCCTACAAATCAAACCACAGTGCAACAAACATATAATCTTCCATTTGCAGTGCTCCAATGAGCTCAATAAAGCCAGAAAAATGCGATTTTAATGAATTTTGAATGTTATGGCTCATTTTCAAGCCCGTTTGAGATTAGGGAGTAGCGAAATGAAACACGTGATCTTTCATGACGTGTTTCAATTGGCTATTCACCCAAATCGCAAGCAACGCAAGCGGGCTTGAAAATAAGCCCTTAGACTCACATCAAGGATTCTTTTTCTTCATGAATAGTGTAGAAATGAACAACTCTTGTGTTCTTCAATATCTTCTATATTTACTGACAGAACTAAACCGATATCACAGATTTCGAAATTACTGACCAATGATAATTGGGGGCCGATTAAGCTCCTTACCGCCAACCCTACTTTTCCTTCTAATTTCAATTTCAGATTGACGGATTAATTCACCTAATACAGTGAAATGAAGTTTCGTTACACCCTGTATTCTCCAAGTTAACGAGGGAATTATTTGTGTTTGTGCTTCTAAAACTACTCTTCGATATGCTTCGAAACAACTGATTGGTACAACAGGTCACAGACAACTACTGAAGCAAAGGGCAAAAAACGTACAAAATCGCCGTCTCACTGTCACCAAAGAAAATGGTTGAGCAACGAGTACGTAACGTTCTACAGAGTAGCCAGACCACGACACTTTTTCCACCACTACTATATTTTTTGTGATGTTCAACTTTTTGTTGTTTAGTCTCAAACAAACTCACTTTTCTTCTTTTTGCATTTCTATTATTTTTTCCCTCGTTTTTGGTGCGAACAATACCTGTAGATATGTGGTTGTAATTTTAACTTCGCTTTTCTAATGAGGGGAAGAAGAAGGTGATCACATACTTGGAAGGTGGAAGAATATTTGCATCACATACCATTATTAAGTCTTTTTTTTTTCATCTGTGATTTCTTTTGCAATCCACTTCCTGTTTCAACTGCATGCACCACTGACCTTTCTCAACGAGCAAGGAAACCAATTTTACTTTCCTTCAACAATGGATTCCTGGTCAGAGTGTGTGTGTGTGTGTTTTTTTTTTCACTAAATGAAACAAGGGATCAGGTGCAAAGGATTTTAAAAGGAGTCCTGACGAAACACTTAGGATTGGTTTTCATGAAAGCTTGCATTGCTTGCGATTTGGGTGAATAGCCAATTGAAACACGTTGTAAGGTAAGTGTAACACGTGTTTCAATTGGCTATTCACCCAAATCGCAAGCAACGCAAGCTTTTATGAAAACCAGCCTTTAGAGTATCATTTCACACACGCACTAGTCGAGTGCATTTGAATTTATTTTAAGATCTTAAGGTAACTATGGCTCAGGGCAAGTTAGTCGAGTGCATTTTTTTCTATTAGCCAATAGGGAAATGGTGTCGTGTATCTCTATTGGCTGCTAGACCAAATCACAAGCAAAGCAAGCGACTAGGTCCTACATGGAATAGCATCCTAACTTCTGTAGTATGTTTACATATTTAGGAAATTGGCTTTCGTGATTGAGCAATTGATCGAGTTCTACGGAACGATCTGGAGTGATAAGTTAATTTCGAAAGATAAAAACAAGAACAAATATTTAACCTCGATCGTCCACTTCCAGTCTAAACTAATATGCACCAAATTTTCAGTTCTTAGTTGTTTACTTTTGTTATCACTGTGCGGTCCGTTTTTTTTTTTTTTTTTTTTTTATTTTTTTTTTAATTTTTGGGTTCTTTTTTTTTTTTTTTTTTTTTACTTATATTCTAATTCTTGAGTTATGGATGTATCGGACTGCACATATGCTCTGAATAATATTTATGTTTTAGTTTTTGTTGCAAGAGTTAAGACAAAAAAGAACGCAACTAGCAAATGTAAATAATACGCACAACGATAACAACCGTAAATAATTGAGTTAAAAACTAAATTGATTTAGACTGGAAGTGGACAAAAGAGATTAAGGGCCATATTTATGAATCACTCCCAAGAGTTGGGTGGCTCCCAGGAGCATATAATTTCAATGCCCCTGAGAGTCACCCACTCTTGGGAATTATTCATATGACCCTTAGTGTCCTCTCCGCTCCCTGCCTTCATATATTCATGACATTTTCAATGGCACCAGTCAGTCCAGTATCGCTATAACATAGAGGTCATTGGTATGGAATGATTGTTTCTACATTCTATTTTGAAAGCGAGAAGAGTTTGGAGTTCGAACTGAGCGTCTGATAATTCATGTTATGGGTCTGCAATAGATTAAAATGTAGATATTGAACATTACTTCATTTCTTGTTCGAGGGAACAGACACCAGGTGGCATGAGAGATTTGAGGAAATCGCTACTTATAGCTCCTAGATTAATTCGTGGAATAGGTTAACTTAGAATTAATATGTTTTGTGCAAGTTGTGCTTTGGGTTCAACAAGTATCTGCAATCTATGCATGCTTGTTCCGAGATTCAGATTATTCCTGAATCAATCAACCAATTATCAATCAATCACATAGGGCAACCAATTTCAACTTTTTTTCGGTAACATGGATAACAATTACTGTTTTTTTTTTTTACTAAATTTGGGGTGCTGATTTCAAATATGAGCTAGAAAATCACCCACCACGTAAGATTTTTTTTTGTTTCGTTATGATAACCTTTACTTTTTATCTGTTCCATACTTATACGTTGTAATGGCGTGCGTTCACGTATACAAACTTTATAGTTGATCATAGCTATGAATGTGTATACCTTCAGGTATGTGTTAGAAACAGAAAACTTGAAAGCAATATCTTTTATAGTTCCGAAATTATAAATCATTGTAGAATATATTAAGTTCGTATTTCAGACGGCGAATGTTTAGCGATTTGAAAAGCTTTAATACGAAGCTTTTTTTTTTCAATATGGCGGAGCGAGCAGTAAAGCACCAAGATTGTAAATTTAGTATATTACTCAGTACATGGAACTGTGTCATACTGCAAGTTTTCAAAACTCCTGTACTTTTTGTATTTACGCCCATTTTTATCTCTTGCTTGGCCTACACTGCAGCTTGATACATGTTAAGACAAAATAACAGGAAAACGGTACGCGGTGGAAAATTTTCAGATACATATCTGAATTCAGCGTCAAAAATACAATAAGAAACACCTACTTTCACTAATGTTAGCGAACCCCTGTTGATCAGTGTTATCATCGACTACGTAATGTAACTAAATATAACTCAAATCTATAAATAATTAGTTCACAGCTTTCCAAGTGTATACTTTTATTTTTCGTCCACAGCAAACCAACCGTATACTAAAAAATAAATGTATAACATATAATTACGCAGACGATATCGTAAAAATCAAACAACACACCATTTATATATTAATTCAGTTCTTTAAAGAAAGCTTGTAATCAACCTCAGTTTATTACTAAAGTAATAATTCATTGTTGTAATTTTCTAAATATATTGATAAGACTTTTCAAGATAAGTACACAATAACAACCAATGTACTTAAATATATCTTTTCATTTTGTTAGATAAAAGGAAATCAATATACAGGTCTGACGTTAAGTTCGTAATTCGATTATTACTCCAAAGACTTAATTAAGAATGAAGAAGCTCTAATTGCGATACTGGAGTACTCGATTGTATCACAACTCAAGAAGTTTGTTGTTGGTGTGTGACCCATTTTTATTTATGTCTAAATTCTTGCAAATAACGTGATTATTATTTATGGGATGTTATATTAAAGGTGTATTCTAATATGTTTTTAACTCAAAATTAAGATAGAAATTAAATTAAAAATACGAGCTACAGAGAGACGTGTCTAAAACCGGGTTAGAACTGAAATTTTGATCCACCTTGAACTAAACGAGGAATGGACAGGCAAGGTTAAACGTTTGATCTTGTGTCAGGTTTCAGGTGCTAATCGATCACTCCAGTGCTGTTAAGTACAGCTCAATGGATTCAGTTTATAATCAAGTTATCATAATCTAAAAGTTAATAAACACATTTTGTTCAGTTCCATTCAAATTTTCAATGACATCAGTCAATCCAGTATCACTTTTAGATAGAAGTCATTGTTCTTAATTCACTTGAGCAGACGACTTACAAATGCCAATAGAAAACCTCAGACCCTCAAAATCTCAGACGTCATAGGAGGCTAGGAGTACCTCCAGCACCAAGATTACCTTTTTTTTTTGTTTTTGACATTTCGCCAAAGTAACTTTTTTTCTTTTAATGTTTTGGTCCAGATGATCACTTTTCGAAGTTTGTAGTCGTGTTTTAGAAGCAAAATGTATAATTATTCAATTGAGGGCGGTAATATATAGATATTATTTCTATGGTTTTTCTTTTTAGGTAGCTGATTCGCACAAAAAGAGTTGTTAAAGTTAGAATAATGTATCCTAATTTCTAACATATAATAATACTCTATATTCTAATTACAAATAGTTCTACCAATAGTCGCTCAAGTAACTCTGCACATTTTAAACGTAATTCGAATTTTAGAAACCGATATTTCAATTGAAAGAAATTATTGAAGTAATTTTACCACTCTTTGCTAAATGTGCAAATGTATTTCTGAAAAGGAAGGAAAATACAGCACCATAGAGTTAGGAAGAAAATAGAGAGAACATACATGATGTCACATGAAACCAAATTCCGGTTCATCGGCAGCCATCTTGTGTGGCCCCATTAGAGTCCCTCAATACCGAGTACTGTGAGGATTGCCTTTTCCAATACGAGGATGAGTGCAACTGAGAGAGGTAATACTCGGAAAAGAGGGTCTCTAAATATGGGGCCAGTTAATATGGCCGAAATGCCTCGTCCCTTCCGTCTCTTGGTTTCATTCCCCTCTCCTACAAAACAGCCTAAGGTTCCCTCTATTTATATTCCTAACTCTATGTACAGCACAATAAAAACGATTTTCTCAGTACGAGGCGAATGCGTCATTTGTTACCTGACAAAATGGCTTGAAGAATTGCTTTTTTCTTCTCTTAATGATAAGCTATACATCGGCGTGCAATACAGTACGACTGAAACAATCATAATAGATTTGAGTATTTCGTAATCCAAGCTATAGCGAAATAACATTGCATACAAAAGAAAGAAAATAAATGGAAACTGCTAAGATCACGGAATTAGGTCGACCGAATGCTTCGATTTGTGATTTCCACGGCTGGTGGTGCTGTTCCATAACTCTAGCTGGAGCCATTGACCTCTATCTAAAGGTAATACTGGACTGATAGATATAATTAAAAATTTAATTAATAAGTATGCAGTGTGCTAATTCAGGAATATTTACAGGGGGGGATGAAATATTGTTGATAAGAAAATAACGTGATGAATTTAATATTATACAATATACATGAGTACAGATGCAGACGTACGGGGTGGGGTTATTCCCTTCTCATCCCCGTGTTAATTCGCACACTGAATATATGAAGCCAGGGAACTCTGTCCCTCAGTATAAAATTTTTAATAATTATTAGCTTACGCGTAAGGTGCTTCTTATTAACTGATACGTAACACGAAACAGGGGTGCACATCCGCAACGCCCCCAAAGCTGATGGCGCATTGCCCCCAAAACCAACAATCTTTTTCCCCCTTAAGACCCAGAACTTAAATTTGATACAATGTCCAACCGGCGGATTTGGGGGGCATGGAATACCTACCAGGTTCCAAGACCTGCAGCGGAAAATCTTTGAAAATGAGTTTCTCAAAATTGTGTTTTAATGCTACTCAGACTCTAAAATGATAAGCAAAGTATTGTGCTTATTTAGGGGAAATTTTTTAAAATTTTAGTACACTACTACAAAACAGAACAGCTTAAGGCTGTGACAATTTATTTTGTACGAAAACATGTTTATAAAAAAGGTTAAATTGTAAAAGAAAAAGAGAATTGCTAAATTTCAAATTATTTTAGAATAACTTGAGACTTCAAAATTTTAAATTAAAAAAAAAACGGAAAAATAAATTTAATACTGCTCTCTTAAAATTACACAGCTGGATCCTGGATCTATCAAAGACTGTCGAATTACTACAGTAACTATTACGATACCTTAGCACAGCACACCTTATAGCTATTATGACTGTACCTGTGAAATGAGTAAACAATAGGGATATCTAAATAAAATATTTGAAGTTTAGCTATACCTTTACTGAAATGAAACCATGTACAGTAGAATGTGTAGCTCTAATCTCTAAAGTAGACCGGTAAGTACATTGACGAAAACTAAACATGAATGTAAACAATGACCTGGTCTTTACTCATTAAAAATCTAACCTTCGGTGTTTAGAACTATATATTTAGTATAATTTAGTCGTGCACTACAGTACTAAACGTGTATGTTCTGGATAGATGGTTTGTATGAAGATTCTACATTTTGCGAAGAACGAATTTCTGATGCTCTTTACTGTGTTATTAAAATACCGAAAAAACCTCACGTAATCTAACCTAACATTTACGCAACTTATTACTAAGAAATCGTTAATCTGAACATGCCTTAGAATTATCACATAATCTGTGGAACGAGGTATCAGTGTGCGTATAACACGATTCTGTTTGGACAAAGGTTGAGCGAAATTGAATTAACTTAAACAAATCTAAACTATAGTAACATAGGGCCCGGGACTTTATGCCCTATAAAACTGTAAAATATCTATATGTATGTAAATATGTCATAAAAACTTGAAAAAATGTCACGAAAATTAAAAAAGAAGTCAAAAAATGTCATCTCCCCAAAACACAGAAAAAATTAGAATATGAGTACTTAATTTACAAACTCATTTTTAGGGAACATTTTGTGGTTTGATTTTTTGGTATTTTTTAAAACGTTTTATTTGAACTTAGTTGACAGCTACAAAAGGAATATTTTCCAGTTAAATTAACTATACAAGTGTTTCTAAACAGATTTTTTTAGGAAAGTTCTATCGTATTTTTTAATGTTTTATTTTACTTAGCTTACGGTTACAAAAGGAACATTTTTCAATAAAACAATTATAGAAGGGTTTTCGTGTTAATTTGAACAGCTTGTAACGAATCTCTAGAACCTGTGATTTCAGTTTCTTTTAGTTGAACACACACAAAAATGGAGAGAATGTATATATTTCAATGTCATACTATGCAATACACTTGAAAATGAAAAATAAAGATCGGACAAATCAATAGGCAAAAGTAATTTTAAGCATTGCATTGTGACACGAAGACCTTCAGGTTCTCTTCTGTGAAACTTCGCCTATTATCTACAAGCAGCGACTTGAAGCGTGAGAATGTACGTTCCACATAGCACGAAGTCAAAGGAGCAAACCTCAAACATACTGTATCTGCAGGTGTTAAATCTTCTTCAACATTTTTGAGAGTTAATTCTCCGTCACCACTCAGAACAGCGGCGATGCTGGTGAAAGTGCTATATCCAGGATTATTGTTCAGGATGGCAGTGAACTTGTCTTTCACCAAATCTGCTCCCTTTGCTGTTGACAACTTTGTTCTAACATCTTCTACGGTTTCAAGACAGTCTTGCACACTGAGACCATTTATCTCCAATCGCTCAATGGATGACACCAGAAACCCAAAATTTGCAGAAATGTACACAATATCATCTTTTAATTTAATATCATTAAGCAATTCCTGAACAACACTAATATATGCTGCATCTTCAGTTTGAAATCCAGCAACTACTTCGGAAAGAATAGGCAGATTGGCGCAGTAATATTGAATTGCTTTAAGCCATGTTCCCCACCGGCTGTGGTGGCAAAGCAATATCCGGAGCAGTCTCCTTTAGGGCCTGGCGTAGTGATGGACACTTCAAGAAAATTTTCTTCACATTTGACACGAAGCGATCTACGTTGGGGTATCTTGCTCTAATTTCTTCACATACTCTGTGGTCTCCGTGTGCCAGATAATGTGGATCATTTTGGTATATAGAACTTTCAAGGCTTTTCCTGCTTTCACCATATACCTAGCTGCATCCGTTACAAGTACGAGAAGCCTGCCACGAGGAACGCCTTCTGGAAAAACCACCTGCATTGCGTTTCCAACACAGCCAGCGATTGTAGAATGGTTAACCTTCTCCAACTGCTGAACATGCACAAGGAAAATTTCTCCAGCCTGTTCCGGTTCCAAAATACCAAGCACAACATTGGCTATATAACGTCCGCAACAGTCTGTCGTTTCGTCCACTGATAAGCAGAAATTTTTATTTTTCACTTTCTGCCGGATGTTACACATAGTTTCACTATAGACATTTTCCACATAGGCCTTCCTAAGTGTGGATTCGTGAGGGATTTCCTTGTCGCAGTACTTCCCCAAAAACTCACGAAGATTAGGGTTTTCCAACTTCCACAGAGGGATATCCGATGCGATAAATGCTTTACACAGGTCCTTGGAGAAAGAGGACATTCGACTGCTCAGGGACGATGTCACATGTTGAAGTAGCGTTTGTGATTTCGCTTTCTTCCTACACACATTTCTTTTATGCTTCGTCGTATCTAAATGTTGCAATACAGAAGATCTCTTCGAATATCCCACACTGGATTCACAGAATTTACAGAACAATATCTTGTCATCTGTAGAGAACACATCGCTCCCAAATTCTGCAACGTATGCTCTCAACTTTAACGAAAAAAGATTGCTTCACAGGAGGCATTCTTTACACTTGCTCCGCTGCGCGCCTGGTTAAACTACTGTTGATTTTGACTGACGAAAAAATAACTATTTTTTCAGCACAAAATGCTAATTTGTTTGTTTTTGTTAAAAAGGAAAAATGTAAAGAAAAAAAAGAACAGTTGTGATTGTCGTGCGCACGTTCAACAATGACCAGAGAGCTTTTTGTTTTAAACGATTTTCGACATTATAACGCAAGACGGTATTATTTATCCCGTACTAAATTTTAACCTGGAAGAAAACCAAATGCGTTTCGCATAGTCTGATGCAAGTTCAATCGACCACAGCGAGAATGCGGATTGTATTACTTTGGCAGAAGGCATATAAGAAAAAATAAAAAAAAATATCGATTTTGTGCAAGTATATTGCAAAATATATATAGAAATATGTCTTATCATTAGAAAAGTGAAGAAATATGTTTCCGTATTGGAAAATGTGGAAAATATGTCCTATCAACTTTGCTTATTTCAGCTGGTTTTCGCCTGATACATGAAGATCTCACCCCATTATCCGATTTCCATGTAAAATAAATATATGTTATAACATAAACTTCCGGGCCCTAAACATAACCTAATTTAACCTTCGCTTTTGAGAACGAACGATTTTTGCGAATATTTAATTTCTAGACAAGTTGCGGATTAATTTACTATATGTTCCTCCGAACCTACCAAAAGCTAACAGTATTGCTTGTCCAAAGAGCGCGCGCTGCAAACTGTGGATGGGAGATGTGCAGGTACGCATCGTGAGCAAGAAATTCGATAAAGAGAGCCTGTGTTTACCACTTGATAACTTGTGTATTTTTTTTTCGTGTTGATGTAATCTAACATAACCTAATGTTATCTCAGTTAAAGTAGCATATAGAATGTCGGTTCAAAAATGCAATAACTATATGAATTGTCCTTAAGCTTGATATGCAATTAAATGTAGCGAATTGTAAACTTATGTAAGGTGTTGTGACGGCTGAACAGAAACTGTGAAAAACAATAAATTATTTAAATATGGTCAAGTAACGAGTCAAAACGTTACTAAGTCATTCAAATAGAATAGAGCGAAGTCCACAGAATTTACTACGTCTACTCCATTTTAGTTGCTTGAAGAGAGTTTCACTGTTTTTGAAGTGATTTATTATTGTTATGTATATTTCGTCTAGCGAATGCTGTGTTACGTTAGTTTAGGTTTGGTTATATGTCATTGAATTAAACACCAATAATAACTGAAAAAATGCTAGGAAATGATTAGAATCAAACAAATCAAATTAGAAAAGTGTGAACCAAAGCAGATATAGCAGACTGAAGTTATTTAAGATGAAGTCCAGGTGATCTGGCATGATTTTGATTTTTCAAGGTATGAAGTCAAAATTGGCAAGGTGTAAATTGAATTTTTGAAACGGTTTCTCTTCGTTTTTTTTTCCTACTGTTTTGTTGCAGCAGCGCTGTAGAATTTGCGTGATGGCAACTACCGTCGGGGGGAGTCTGGCTGAATCATTGTAAGATACCATTGTTAATTTACTAAGCAGAATAGATTTGAAAGTTCAATGGATGTTTCAAAACGCCACAGATAAAATTCATGTTGCAATTGAATAGGTTCTGAATTATTGTTTTCGGTTTGAATATAAGTAACTTAATCTAACAATACCGTAGTATCAACCAAAAGCAAAGATGACTTTCACTAATACGATGCTATTTTGATATTCGACGAAAGGAGATATTAATGTCAGCGAGGGTGCGTGGTACCTAATGTAAAATAAGGATTAATGTTTAGGGCGATTGACGGAATATGTAAATTACGGGCAAGTATGTACTTGGATTGAGGATATATTTTTCCTGGTAGTCACTGCAAATTAACAAATCATCTGATGAGCAATCGACTTAAAGCAAAAATATGTCAAGATATCACAGTTTCAAAGTTTAAATCTTAACTGATATGAGTAAATATTTTAATAATTATTATTCACCTGTCTAATTCTTCAGTTGATTTTGTAGAAGTAGATGATGCCACTTCATTAGACTCTATGTAGAGTGTCCATGGCCCCATCACCTTCTTTCACTGCTATAACTTTGTATTTTATGGTTGTATTGTTTTTAAACTTGTATGAGTGTTTCTTTTTGCAATGTTCTACCCATTTGTCGTGTCGGTGCACCGTATTATACATGAGCTCTAAG
Organism: Lepisma saccharinum; assembly: GCA_022664845.1. Classification (NCBI taxonomy): domain Eukaryota; kingdom Metazoa; phylum Arthropoda; class Insecta; order Zygentoma; family Lepismatidae; genus Lepisma; species Lepisma saccharinum. The sequence goes on from JAGDQP010016860.1 coordinate 21,782, forward strand.
CGTTTATATTTCAACACTCTTTTCAGTTTTCGAGGCATTATTTGCATCAAACGATAGTCTACCACAAACAAAGCAAACAACACGACTGCCGAAACAATCTCCCTCCACTTTAAGTAAGTACCTGCTGACTACACTGCGATGCGATGGAGTGCTGCCAACAGAGAATGGGTAAATTACCCGCAGAAAGCGATAAAAACCTCAGTCAATTTCCACAGTTCAAAGCAAAATACCCGCAAATTGCCCGCCAATACACTGTAATACTTAAGTGAACACTGCCTATTTGCTTTCAATTTAACTCAATTATTCATGAAAAAGAAGTAAATAATTAATAGCTTATAAAATTTGTATTATTTTGTTAATTCAATTATCCACCGAAATAACCTGATCCTGTCTTTCTCTTCAATCAGGAGCGGTTCAAATCGTAGCCAGATAAAAAACAAAAACAAAAACATGTTAAAGAAAGGCGCAGTCACTCTGAGATCCGTTTTTAACGTTTCAGGTGCGTTTAGACGAAATGCCAAACGTTTGTCAAATGCTGAAGAATATTAGTTATGTTAGTTAACAAAATATAAATGAAGAAAAGGAAAAGTAACACATACTTTCCTACTCTACATGTAAATTCAGACCAGGGGTGTCCCTAGGGGGTATTGTGGCGCAGTCAGGGGGAAAGGTTAAAATAGTATTTGAAACGTTGTATTAGCACTTTTAATGGCAAGTAGGAAAGGAAAAGCATGATCAAACAGATGATTCCAAGGAAATAGACAATATATCATTAGGCCGGACGGGAGGGGGTGCCCATTCCCCAATGAGGAGGGCGAAAATCCCCCCCCTAGAAAAACCAACCAACATTTCCTTCCATACAGCTACTTACCCGATATTTAATTCATAAAGTGCCCAAGCGGGTAGATCGGGGGGTCCTACCCCGGGAAATTTTTGAAAATTAGATGCTCAAAATCGCGTTTTAATGCTATTCCGACAGACGACAGTAAAATTGCTAGTTCGACAGTAACGTAGAATCCCCCCAAAATTTTTAATCCCCCCCAAATTTTTCTCAGTGGCGCAACTTGCGCTATATATCCCCCCTGTGGGCGGCCCTGACACGAGAAACAACGGTGTTTTTCAGAGGGACAAACGATGAAACAACTGACAAACATGTATAGGCAAATAACACTTAAAAATTATGTTTTCTGGCAGCTTTACGTGAGCGCCATCTTGTACAGAAACTTCCGTGCTTAAGAACTGAGGAATATGTCTAGTAATTCCGCCAGGATTTTCATTTTAGGGGGAAGGGGTGTAAAGTTAAATTGGGATGGTATAAGTGCAGTTTCGCACGATTTTTAACCCCCAAAAATTAAAGTTTATGGGTAGTTCGCTCGAGAATTTGGGGAATCACTGGTCGGAGGAGAATAAAGTGTTTTGAAAAGAATTGCTTTTCATTATGTGTTGTTAATGCTCAAGAAATAAAGGAATAGATATACATTAAAATCATATTTGTATGTCTCATAGAAACAGTAAGATGTAGTTTGATGCATATACGATTAAAAATATCAAATAATATTCTTTATGCTTTAACTTTGAACGGTGAAAATCAAGACAATCTACTTCCCGACAAACATTGAACCGGGACACGTGAGAAAGATCCGAAAATAGGGACTGATCCGACAGAATCGGAGTGGTAACCATGGTACACAGGTTGCTTCCCATCCACCAGTAACAACTGGAATTCTGTTAATCTGCAGTACCCAATTGACCCTCACTTCACGAGACAATGCTAGGTGGAGCCACTCAGACAATGAAAATCCTGGTGAAAATCCGTTCATTGAAATGAATTTATTTCTGGTTCAAAATGTAATTTACTTTCCCTTTTCAGTTCTTGTATAAACTGTTTTTGACTGAAATATTTTGTTTCAGGCCTACGTTTTGTGTTCTCAAACACTTAAAATAATAAAATTTAAGAATTTCAGTACAAATTGTGAACGAAATTGGGATTTATTGAGAGTTTTATGGTGGCGCTAATTCAAAATCAGTTACTTATATCCAACAGAAAAAATGGAATCTACTCTGACTTTTCAGTGGTAATAAAAAAAAGCTCAGATTATTTCTATCTGCAGTTATGAAGTCTTGGAAGGTATCCTTCGGATTTTAAAATTAATCACGCGTCTTGTGTGTGTGTGGGAGGGAATAGAACTTCCAGTTTTTTTTCTTTATCTTTAAAATTTGCCAAAGTAGATATTTCCCTGTAGTAGGGTCTTGATACTACACACCTCATATGCAGACTCTTGTGCTAATTACAGGACAGATTCCAATTACAGTTCTAATGTGGGTCACCGGCTACAAGACATGGTAAAAAGGTTGAGAAAGGCTGTTGTAGAATGGGTTCATACTCTGTCAGTTGAATACAACTGCCCGGGACAATTTCTTACTTAAAATTAACAATTGTGTTCATGTCTACATACATCATTATGTGCGGAGTAAAAAAAAAGAACATAATTGTGATTTAATAATTGAATTTAAGCAATGAATGTATGGAACCAGCAATTCGAAGCACCATTTCACGACGAAAAAGAGAAAAAAGAAATATAGGGCAAGGAGAACCATTATATATAGATATTCAAAGCCGCGCGCCATCTGTTCTTGGCACGATATCTTCTGTTGATTATCTGCTCAATTTAATTCTATGGTTTAAAAAAAAAAGAAAAACATAAAACTCACTGACAGTGTTGGTGTTACATAAATAGAAATAAAACCAACGCCTTTTTAAAAAAATCGTTTCTGTTGAATGCACAAACAACAAAAGTTACGGACAGGAATCTGGATTTAGATAATGTATTGTCTTTGTTAGGTAGAGTTTATTCACGTACATAAGTTATTACATTTCGTAAGAAAAAGAGATTAATTTGTATTGCTTGTTAATTCTGTATTCTTTTGTTTATGAAAATAAAACTGTATCTACTGTTTTCTTTTTCTTTGTATTTTATATTTCTTTATAAACTCTACCCCGATGTTATACACGGTGATCTGAAATTCCTGTTCCGTCAACTTTGAACTGTCGTAAGAGGAGAACGAAATATGGCAGCTGAGTTTAGATTGCACACAAACAAAGTGTCATTCTTGGAAATAATTTCGCTAGGAATTCCGATATGCCACATATCGAATGTAACAAGTCATCCTGCCTCGCCTAGTAATTTACAACATTACTGATAGATGGCAGTGTGGTAAGGTGACCTTACATGTCTGCGTTGACAAATGAGCGAGTTCAGCAGTCGGGCCACTACTGTAAGTCGCTACGATGTCGTCCACTTAAGTATCTCCTATGACCCAACGGTAGCCCACTTGCAATAACCCGCCAAGTCAGCAATTACCTTAATTCCATACGTTGGGCCGACGAGGTTTTGGCGCTCAAGTGTCGACTTGGCGGGTGCCAACGTGAAGCCAACTTCGATCTACCTCCTTGACGGCAGCCGCCACTAATCCCAACGTCAGTTAACCATAATGTGCCACATTTTGCTCATGGGATCTTACCTGATATATGGCGAAATATTCATTGTATTTATCACTGACAGGAGTCATTTTGGACTCCAAATTGGAAACTTTGTGTATTAAAACGAAACAGAATCGGACCCATGTTTATATGAACTTTCCCTTTTGTTTTGGTGTCAGGAATTCGTCTGTGAAGTTTGTCCACACCCTGTATATATATTGGACACAACCGCCTACTAGTCCTAGAACCCGCATGTCTTTGTTGTTCGACACAAGGCCTATAATTCAAGGTAAAAATGCAAAATAAGACCACTACTTCCAATACTCTTTTATCTTGATAAATCAAGTATAAAATATGTTTGAGAACCAGTGGTATGTACTTCTAATGACCATCACCAGATGGAGTCTGTGTATTGGAGGTGCCGTCATGTGAATCGGAAACACGTACTTGGGATACATCTTTCAATAAGAAATATGATCAACACTCATATTGTTTTTTGTTAATGTCGATGTAAAAATTTTGGACAACCTTACAACTCTGAATAAGAAGGGTGTTATCATACAACCCACCATCAACGCTTGACTGAACCTTGGTTTCGCATTCTCGATTTCCTGGGTCTGATCGGTACGACTGACCATCCTGACGGACGGGATTACGTGGTTATTCCTCAGTCACACCAGGTGAATGTCGGGATGGGACTTTCAACTTAGTCCCTGGCCGACTCCTGTCCTATCCCGGCCAGTGCCTTAGATGCCTAAAGGACTCAAACAAATTTAGTTCCATTTAATGCATGCAATGCAATTCAATTCAATGGATAGGGTCTAGATTTGTGAAAACCAGACGATCTTAGGGACAAGTTTTTATTTTCAACAAGTAAACCTTTGTTTTAATTTGTTTAGTTGTCGAACTATCTCTGGAACATGATTGGAGGAAGATAAAGAAAGGATCTCTGGAATTCTGAAGTTTAATTATGCATTCCCATAACGTTGAGAAGGATTAGTGATTCCGCCAGACCCCCCACAATGAAGGGATGTCACCCTCAAATCCTCGAGCGCACCCCGCCCCCCAACTTAGAAAATGTGGTAAAAAAAAGATAGAAACCATGTAAAACTCAACTTACACACCCCAAACTGAAAATCTTGGCAGAATCCCTGCCCTTGAGTATAGCGTTTATTTGAAGGTGTTGATGCAACATTGACATTTTACGTTGTACTGTATTTATTTTAGTGTATAGGCCTAACTAAGCCTTGTCTGCCCTATACAGGTATAATAAGCTTGGTAGTGTGAGGATATTTTGAAATTTGGAAATTTATATTAGGAGGTTGAATTTGTTTTCAATCCATAAATAATTCTTAGCCCTCTTTTCTATAGTTGAAATATACTTAAGCGTTTACTGGAATATCGCCACATTATGATGCCAAAATTAAGCCAGGAATAGAATTTTGAATAGCATATTTTTACTAAGCTTTGGGTTGTCACAGTATGTTTTTTTACCTTTAAAGGGCGTAACAAAAAGAGGACAACTTACTGCTAAGATTTATTATAATAAAATGATCATCCCAGGTTATAATATAATTTATTGTTACAAGTAATAATTTAGTGGTTTGCGACCATCAATAATGACCTGGGTAAGCAATTTATGTTGACCTAAAATGGAAGTTGGCAGTCGATGTTTTGTGTGTTGAACATAATAAGTTCGTTTAAAGTTAACAATTTTTTAAAATAAATTGTATTTGTCGTAATTGTGGGATTTCTTACGGCGTCTTCAGTTGACTGTCCAGTTATAATCAATGCCGACGCCAGGATAAAAAAGCCCGGGAAAGAAGGTGTGGTTAATATGTAATTTGGAAAATTCTCCGGATACACCTAACTGTATGAAATAACGCGTACTGCTAAAGCAAGACGTAGAATGTGTTTGGGAAGTCTTCAGCTTCCATAGCCCCCTATTGCGCCGCCCCTGGTTATGATTACGTTTATATCGTCAGCGTATAAGACACTTTTGACAGGTAGAACACAATTAAGAATTGTTTCGTAATATAATTTTTAATGATCTGCTTTACCATCATTACTAAGACTTCAGTTCAGGGATTCCGCCATGATTTTCAGTTTGAGGGGGTGTAAAGTCAAAATTGGGATAGTGTAAGTGGATTTTTTGCACGATTTCTATCGATTTTTGACTATAAAACAAATTAAAAGTTAGGGATGCTCTCGAGGATTTGGGGGATTACACCCCCAAAGAGCGAGGGGGGGTCTAGCGGAATCACTGTTTCAGATGCATTTTGTCAATAGTATTTAAGGAGAGAGTTTGAAAAATCTCTCTCGTTAATCAATTTCAAACATGGCGCCATTCCCAATGCATTTCGTAGTGTTTCTGTGTATTCTTCTTTCAGACAATTATATGGTCAACATGTTAATATATTTATATCTTCAGATAAAATGGTTTCATACAATGATGATATGACTGAGTCATTGACATAATCCATGGAATGTGCAGACAAATACATGAATGTTGCTACTACGATGGAATGTGCTATATTTTGTTTTTTCACTCTGTCGTCCAGTGCGCAATGTGTGGGCTAATATTAACGCTTTGACAAACCAGAACCAGCCTGCTCCATTAACAACAGCAACAACAATAACAACAACAATAATAATATTTCTACTACTGCAAATACCATTACTAATACACTACCACTATCAGGGGTGAACTGGCCCGGGTGGGCCCCTACCCCCATTTTGGTTTCGGAACGTAATATTACCCAGAAAAGACCACCTAATCCACTTTAGCTAGTACTAGTAGCATTAGAGGGGGGCTCCACAGTCTATTGGTTAGAGCGTTGGACTTATGCCCGCGTGGTCCCGGATGGAGCACCCCACTTCTCGGCGTCCACCCAGCAAACTGGGGAGTTACGTGAATAGCGGCGTGACGACTACTCGGTCAAGAAAGCCCCTGATACGCCTGTTGGTGATCAAGGTGACGCGCAATGCTGACCACATGGCCGTCACTCAGGTGGACGCAGTTCCACCAATCGCGGACAGATGGCGTTGGGGAAGGCTCAGGAACTTATTCTATAGCAGTTCGGTCTGTAACGCCAGTGGTTATATGGTAGCATTAGAGTCTTGTCTGTCTTCCAAAATTAGCAATGTTGACACACAAGAATTGTTATGGCCAGATATAAAGGCAGTGCTGAATTTATAATCTCAGTAACCCTACTCAAGGGCCCTCACAAATCGCAACATGGGACCATCTAAAATTCAATAGTAAGCGCACATTTCTTTAACACATTCATATTCTTTCAAGTCACTATATTTAGGCCTACTTAATACTTTGTATTTTGAGACATGATCAGTATCCTGAAGGAAATTGTCATTTCTTTTTGGGGGCCACGGAGAATATTGAAGGCCCTTGAAACGTGTTTTTTGGGGACCACGCCCTACAACGCTCACTCCACGAAGAACCCTTTGGTTACCAGTGGGGGGCCCTTTGGTCACCAGTCCACCCCTGACCACCACTACTATTACTACATAAATTGCGTGCGTTTGAAAATAAAGTTTTCAGAGATATACGAGCCGAAACGGGTCGAGATGACTGGAGAATGGAGAAGACTACATAACGAAGAACTTCACGGACTTTTCGACTCACGCGATATTGTAAGAATAATGAAATCACAACGACTAAGGTGGGGAAGGCCACGTAGCTCGGATGGGGAAGAAACGAAGATTATATTCCATCGTGGTTGATAAGCCGGAAGGAAAGAGACTGTTAAGAAGACCGAGATGTTGTTGGAAGGACAATATTAGAAGAGGTTAGAAGAGAAGTAGGTGTTCGTGATGAAAACTGGCTTGATGTTGCCCAGGATAGAATCCTGTGGCGAACGGTTGTTACTGCGGATTCCGTAAGTCCTAGAGTTTTCTGCTATTATTACTACTACCACTGCCACTCCTACTAAAGCAACTTTTACTACTGCTATTACTACCACTGGGATCACTAATATTACTATAACTACTACCATTAGTACTGTTGCTACTACTACGTTTATTAATACTACTACAGCTAGTATTATCACTGCTATTATTATTATTGCTACTATACTATTATTATTAGTACTTCTACTACTATATTGCTACTGTCAATATTAATACCGCTACTATTACTACTATTACCAGTAGTTCCACTCCTATTATGAGGGGCAGTCAAATGAAAACCGAACACCCGCTACAAAGTGACAATGGAATTTGTTTTATTGATAAGTAATTGCCAGAGGTGTTAATACATTTATTCCACTGGGAGACGAGACGATCAATTCCAGTCTTGTAGAAAGAGGTTGGTCGCTGACGGATCCACAACCTCACCCACTCTTTCACTTCCTCGTCCGACTAAAACCGTCGTCCATGAATGTCTTTCTTCAGGTCGCCAAAAATGTGGAAGTCACAAGGGGAAGAAATCTGGGCTGTACGCAGGATGTTGAATTTCCCAGCCAAAGCTCTGAAGCTTATCCTTCTCCAGATTGGCAGTATGGAGACGGACGTTATCATTCAAAAGGATGATTCCGTCCTACAGCATTCCATCCAGGGCGTTTTGACTTTATGGTGTGTCGCGGTTTCTGCAGCTTGTCTGCATAGCGCTTCGCATTGATTATGGCTCCACGCTTTAGGAAGTCGACAAGCAGAGGGCCCTTGTAGTCGAAGAAGAAGACCTGACTTTACCGGAACTCGTATGGACACAGCTTTGGATTTGTTTGGCGATGGAGAATTGACGTGTTTCCATTGTTGGCTTTGCCGTTTGCTCTCGGGTTCAAAATGGCCGAGTACATTGGTACATTTTCAATGCTGGACGAACACACTTTTCACTACACTCACCTCCAGAGCTATAATGAAACAACTGTGTGGACCTGTGCGTTTTCACTATGTATTTCTCCTACCCTACAGATGGCATAATATTGATACGTAAAAACAGTGTTGCTAACTTGTGCGAGGAATGTTTTATGGTGGGTGTTTGGTTTTCATTTGACTGCCCCTTATATATTTTTATCTCAAATTCGTTTGAAGTTAACCGTTCTCATATAATAAATATTCAGGTTTAAAGGTGCTATTACACTGGCGAGTTTGGTGATCAGCTTCCTCGACGAGCAAGCTCGTCAGTGTGAGGAGATATTACACTGTAGAACTTGCTCGTCAAACATGCTTGGACGAGCATGTTGAACAGCAATCTAGACACTGTAATAGCCCCCTAAGTTTAATAATTAAATCTGATTACTATGGAAACAGTAACGATAATAAAAAACTTAACAGAGCTAAAACATTCAGCGTAGTCCTTTGTATCAACATGTGAAGTTTACCTGGAACCGATTCAGTTTCTCGTGATGCTGGAGTATGTGTAATAATTAACTTTCGTTAAGATGAATGTGGTAATTACTTTAACATTATAATATGATTAAAATAATCTTGTTCTCACATGTTGTGTGAATATGACTTTTCATAAATGAGCCTTAAGTTATCATGGAAATTGAAACTAATTAGTTTAAAATTTTAATAAGGCTCAAACTTGGCAGGCTGTCCGCCCTATCAACATCACAATTTTGCCACTGATTATAAGGAACTAGCAAAAATTCTTCTTACGTAATGTGTGTGAAACGGAAACCATGTTCAGACTGACATTTTAATATGCTGATTACCCTGTCAATAACACCTACTGTCATGGTACAAAATTAGGTTGCAATTCGTTCAGTGTCTTAACGTGATGAAGAGAAGCAAAGCATTTCTCTAATTTACTTACAAGTTCACTTTCTTTACAGGGTTGTTCCTTAGTCACACCAGGGAAATATCGGGATGGTACCTAGAAACAAGACCCTGGTCAACTACCATCCAACATCCTCTCTCCCTCGGCCTGATGCTTCCAGGACATAAAAAATAACTTCATTTTACAAATTCAACGTGAGTGAATAAGTTATTTTAATTTTTTAGTATTGTCAGCGAAATTTTTACATGAAAAATAAAGACAATAAAATATTTTCACGATGAGATTTTTTTCTGTATACAAAACTACTACGATAAACTTGCAGTAAACCACTGTATGACAACATCCCTTTTACTTGTAGTGTTCATTTCTAACACCAGGTGGCAGTGGATACAAGAACTTGTGGATTTGAAGTCGCGTTTGTTCTGACATCTGCCGCACAAACGTGAAACTACTTGCTTGAGGTTCAAAAGCAATGCAGAGAAACACAATCTTTTTGTTCGAAGATTTTTAATGAGTTCGTCCATAGTAAGTAATAAGATTTCTCGAAAAGTGGATTCAACTAGATTTATGGCTTTTAGGCATCTTTGTCTCAGACCAGGATAGGATAAGGTAGAACGATGTGGAAGAAGGTCTGCCAGAAGCTAATTTCAAGTTACGATTCTGGTGTTATGAAAATAAAGCATGGAAAACCGTAGCCAAGATAACCACTCACTGGATTCGAACCTAGGACCTTCCGAATGCAAATCTAACACTCATCACTCTTTCACTCACAACCTAGGACGCTTCTGTGTCATTGTTGATCGTAGGTAGTTCTTTATAACTTTCAGTTTGTAGAAACTTCTTTCTGCCGAAGCAACGCTTACAGGTATAGTTAACAAAATGTTTAGGACAATAGTCACATTTGGAAGCAGCCCAATAAGCGAGTTCTTGCAGATATCTGTAAGTACTTGCAACAATTTACTCCCACTTTGAGAACTGAATGTCCACTGATGATTCTTGTTGGAAAATATGGCTAACTACATCAACACAAGAAAGAACTTCATACCAAAACACTGTAGCACAGACAAACTTAAAATTCAAGAGCTTACATAGCCAACCAACAAGCCTTGTTTGTGCCCAGAACTTCCATCTTTGAGTCCTTTGATGCTTCGAAAAGAGCATCGTAGATTTCCCTCGGACCCTCTGTGAAATCAGATAGGCCTTATAGAAATGATTAATAAGTCAGTACATATGAGGGGTGTACACTTATTATCAAAGATCCAGAAACACACTTTCTAGCACGGTTGTGCTGAAATAGAACAAACATTTTCCCATTAAAACAACAATCTAGTGCCAAAGAAATTTTTAGAAAAGATTATACAACAAACCAAATATGGTAGGGTATATATACCCTGAAAGCCCAACGAGAACTACCATACCACACTGGCCTATTATAATTATCAAAACATGCTTCCACGTTATGAACTGGACCAGGCCACCAAGGTACATACAACACTATCAGATATACGTTGAAAACAAAACTCTTCTTAAAACTACTCTTAATAGACAAAATTATGTCCAAAAATGTCCTAGATATACAGAAGTGGCCATCACGATCATCTTATGCACGTAGCCACAAGTTCAAACCCCGTAGTGGTCGATCACATGAAGTGGTTCAGAATCCAACTAACCAGACAACTGTAGGGGCTTGGACAGTTGAAGATGTCAACAGCGACTAACAACAACCACTGTTAGAAAAATCATTTATAACAACCCAACAACAAAGAAAGTGCTAACTATGTATGCATACACAAAAATAGCAATGGAGTATTATTATTACTATATATAATAATAATAATAATAATCGCAACACAACAGCTGCACAAAGTCTGCACCAAATCTCAGGCCAAAACAAACACAAAATACTGCCCCAACTCCATATTTGGGAAACGAACCCGGTACCAACATATTTTATTTGAAATTATTCATATATGTATATATTCCAAACACAGGGAACATATTATTATACTTGATAAAGAATGCGCCTCATCAAAAAGGATGCAAATATGTACATATAAACACTAGAGGTAGTGCTTCGCCACATAAATAAGACCCAAATAGAGGAACATTCCTGTGATGGCTCCGAGAGTTCGGGCTTCAAGCCATCACAGAACGTCAGATGATTTGACAGCATCAATACAACTCTCCCACCTGGTATCACTAAGAGGTTTTACAGTGAAATTGGATATGTGTTTCTGCAGCAGAGACCAACGATATGTGGAAAAATAAATATACACTGCTTGCAATATAGCAAAAAAAATTTCACAGCTTCAGTACAGGACATTGCAGAATCATTAACATCCAAATTCAGTGAATGGGCACTACAAGGGACGAAGAATGCTCGGCTATTCACGCCTAATATTGTTTTTTGAACACCTGAGTGCGTTTCTTTCATATTGGCACCGTTATCATACCCTTGGCCACGCATGTTTGAGAGAGGAATTTTCAATTTTTCTATTTTTTCCAAAACAGTGGTAGTTAGTCCTTCTCATTTATGCAAAAAAAAAAAAACCCCAAAACGCCTACACCCCCCTCCCAAAAAAACATGTTTGGTGATTGGTCAACAATGAGAGTGGAAAGAGATGAGACTTCTGTAGTTCACAAATTTGACAGGGCTTCAGATAAACTTTTGGCTCTTTAGAACGGCACAGCTCTGTCGCAAGAAGTAAAATTATCGGCGACTGTACGTGTCAGAGCGGTGTTCAAAACTTCCAACTCTCAGCAATAGTCTATATACATAGCTTTATTGTAAACGAAATATAAAAAAATCCCTTTCGGCAGGCTTCGCTTGGAGCGCTGCCCCCAGACCCCCGTAAGGGGTTCGCCCCAAAACTTCAGTGCTTTTGAGAGGATGCTTATCCTTTATCTTAACCAAAATCTCACTGCAGCACTACACCACCATGGTATCCATCTTAACCCTCCCTCCCACAGGGAGCTGCACCCCCAAAAGGGGGTTTGCCCCATTTATTGTAACCTACTCTTGGTCATACACCTTCAAAGAAAATTTCGTTTCTCTACCTTCAATGATTTGGAAATTGGGTTTTTGGGGAGGCCATTTTGGATCCAAGTTGACGACTTTTTGAAAATTTTCTTATATTGCCGTGACCTACTTGTGATGGTACAACTTCAAGTAAAATTTCATTTATCCAGCTCAAACGGTGTGCAAAATGGGATTATGGGCGGTCATTTTGGATCCAAGATGGCGACTTTCCCCAAATGTTGTAATATTTTCCTAAACTACTCGTCATAATGCACCTTTATGCCAAATTTCGTATCTCTAGCTCAAACGGTGTGGAAAATGTTTTCTTAGGTCCGCCATTTTGGATCCAAGATGGCGTTTTTGGATACATCATGTAATATTTTAGTAACATACAAATGATAATGTATAGTGTTACCAAATTTGATATTTCTAACTGCAGCCGTTTAGGCTGTGTATTCTATACAACAATGGGTTCAGCGGCCATTTTGAATCCAAATGGCGACTTTTTCAACATTTCGTAATATTTTCTTGAACTACAAGTGGCAATACACCTTTATGTCAAATTTCTTATCTCTAGCTTAAACAATATGGAAAATAGATTTCTTACTTCGGCCATTTTGGATCCAAGATGGCGTCTTTGAACTCATTAGGTAACATTTTCGTAATCAAACAGTGATGTTGTACCTTTATGCCAAATTTGATTTCAATAGCCCCAGTGGTTTAGGCTGTGTATTCTATACAACAATGGGTTTGGCGGCCATTTTGGATCCCAAATGGCGACCGATTTTGCTCATTAACGAACTTAATCGAGCTATTAAGCCTAGAAACAACACATAAAAATTTGGTTCAAATATCTTCAAAATTATGGCCGCTAGCGTGTTAATATATATATATATATATATATATATACTTTCATATCATATCGATCTCAATAGGTATATTTTTCTTCGAAATCTACCTAATAAAAAAAGACAAATAAGGTGAAGAGATTTTCTTTGTACACGAAGTTTAAAAACAAACATTTTAAAAAACGGACGAATGCGCCTTTTCTCCATTCTTATTGGGGACTTACAGAAAACAAAACCTAGATTGCTTGACTGGACACATGGCATGAGATAGTAGCCAATGATGCTACACAATTTAGACAAGCAGTTGACCGTTTACAATAATAATAATAATAAAAAAAAGGCATACAAGCTTAATCCTAGCAAGGAATTTGGCGCCCCCTAATCTTCCCTAAAATTTGGCGCCTCAGGCGGTTGCCCGTCTCGGCGCCGGGGTTATATACATTGGTTGCTTTCGGGATGGGGTCCAAGGTTTGTCTGGGTGTCAAAATTACGTAAAATCCATATAATTTTTCCAAAATGACACTAATTTCACAAAAACATCTTAATTTGGGGAGTCTGGACCCCAAGACCCCCCCTCTGCGTACGTTCCTGCCATTAACTGTTGCTAATGGAAAAGATAAATTATGAGAACTTTGTGGTGAATGAGAAACTCCTAACATCCCGATTAATATCAAGGAAATTGAAATTGAAAATATACAGAACGGTTATTCTGCCGGTAATACTTTATGGTTGCGAAAGTTGGAGTACGGCCCTAGCAGGTGAACATAAATTGTGAGTGTTTGAAAATAAGGTTTTGAGAAAGATATACGGGACGAGATGACTGGGGAATGGAGGCGACTGCATAATGAGAAACTCCACGGACTGTACGATTCACCAGATGTTGTAAAAATAATGAAATCGCGACGAACTAAGGTGGGCAGGTCATGTAGCTCTCGGATGGGAGAAAACGAAGATTATATTCTATCCTGGTTGAAAGACCCGATGGAAAGAGGCCATTGGGAAGACCGAGACGTCGTTGGGAGGACAATATTAGAAGAGATCCTCGAGTAGTAGGTGTTCGTGATGAAAACTGGCTTGATGTTGCTTAGGATAGAATCCAATGGCGAACGTTTGTTACTGGGCGATGAATTTGCGAGTTCCATAAGCCATAGAGTTAGTAAGTGTGGTGAGGAACACTAATGTTCGACCATTAACATAGTGGAAGTACATGGCATGACTTCTTGCTGTGTGTAGGTTTCGACGATTATTGAAGACAAAAGTGAGATACCACCCATACAATTCATTTTAATCTTAATCTTTAAACAAAAGTGAGAATTTACTTTTAGACCTGTAAGCTTCTGTAGATGAAGGCCTCCCCCTTTTCTCTCCACGTGTCTCAGTGTCCTGTTATCCTCATCCATGTAACTCCTGAAAAACGCTTGATTTCATCTACCCATCTTGTATTTGGACGTCGCGTCGTCTCGGTCGTTTCTCTTCGCTAGGAATCCACTGTAGTACATTTGTCGTCCACCTCCAATCTATTCGTGTAGCTATGTGACCGGCCCATCTCCACTTCATCATCTTTGCAGTCTTTATTAGATCCTCAACCTTTGTTTGTGCGCGAATCTATTGATTTGTCTTCCTGTCCCTCGTGGTTATTCCTAGCATGCATGTCTTCATTGCTCTTTGTGTGAATCTTTGAGTCGTTTCCGCATTCAATGTCCAAGTTTCACAGCCGTACATCATTACAGGTAAGACCAGTGGCGGTGAAAGGCAATCTGAGGCCCGGGGAAGTGAATTTGGCGAACACAATCGTGAGCTCAGACTGCTATTATTCGGCATAATATCCTACTTCCCCGTTATTTCTAGCCCATCGGAAAACAAGGTAAGTTGCGGGAGACTCACTAGCCAAGCCAGAAAACTTCCCATTCACTCGCTATAACCTATGCATGATAATGAATAGTGAGATTGTGGAGTCCTGCTTTTCAACCATCCGACGACAGGCAAGCGCAGAAGTAAGAGTCCGGAGACGGCATAGTTATTGCGTCACCGACCACCATCGAAGTGCTCTACTGATTTATCTTAACGAGCAATTAATTATTCACTTGTGAAGACCGGCGCACAGTGAGACGAACCCGCGCCCACAAGAAAAAGGCGAAATTAATACCGTCTGAACACTGAGGAAATATTGGTTAGACCTTGGTCAGGTGTCCTATATTCTTCACATCCACGGATATACCATGTTTCATCTTAACGAAAACGCTAAACAATAGCCTGTTTAACGGGTTGCTTATATCACAGGAGATTTCTTCATAAGTTTGTGGTAGGTGCCCCCCCACAGAAGATTGGAAACACCCCGACTAGGTTGGCAGACTCACCAACCTGCTGCATAACTGGCAACATTGTGGGCAAACGACGCCAACTGGCGGATCTACAGAAGACCCTCGTTCTCTTTTCCTTGATCAACAGCTAAGAAGTAACATCGTGTTAAAACTAGCTCCGAGTGTCTTAGAATAAACAATGTAAACTTGCTGGCTAAGGCTTTGTGATAAGTGTTCTGTAAATAAGTGGAAAGGATAAACCGGACTATAAGGATAAACTTAATGTAATCTCGTACTTAAGCAAACTGGACATAAATTAAACTACGAAATAACCCGGTGTGCCAAAGTGAAGTGGTAAAAAGGCTAAATAAGGAAGATGAACTTCATGTGACTATCAATTACTTAAAGTAAAGTGTAAGGATACAGAAGAATGTGAACTACAAATACTAAAATAACTACAAGAACTTCGCATCCAGAACACGGAGCTAAGTATTGGTTGCTGTGTAAATAATTTAATCAGTTTGTAAATACATCTTAGCAGAAGATTTGTTCGTTTCAGTTCAGTGGTATGCTCTTCCATTTCTTTTCCACAGGTGTTCTCAGGTAGGCCTACTCATCTAATGGCGAGTCATAGGTAACAAAGCATCACCAAGTGCCATGACCCTCTGCCTTACCGTGGCATTGTACCAAATTCCCTTGTAGGACAATTCTTTCCCAAATTGTCTTACAAAGGACGTGTACAAGTTCTGCTATCGTGAGGTAAATTAAATGAGATAATGTGGTCTCCCCAGGTACAAAACAAAGAAACAGTGTTTCTTCCAGAAGATTTTTTTCGCGGGGCTCGTGGAAGACTCACAAAATATATGTGCTAAAGATTTAAAATTTACTTTAATGTGCTAAAGATATAAAACAACAATAGGCCTTAATGTTCCTTAACGATGTATGTGCTATTATATACGTATTTCAGTATGCGTATGAGAAATACAAGCGAAAGAAAGAGTGAAAATAAATGCTGTTGATGATATCAAGACTAGATCGCTTGTTTTTGAAGCAAATGTAATTTCTGTATAAAAATAATTTATTAATACTATTAATAAAACGCAAGAAACGTATTTCAAAGCATGCCCAAACAAACCTAAGCAAAAATGTTCAATTAGTAACCACAGAGACTAGCAATTATCTTTCCAGGCGGTCATTTCCAAACAGGTCCTTCTCCAAGCACCATAAATGTTAGGAAATTGACACAACCACTTGTTATATACACTTCTAATTTTTAAACGCTAGGGAAAATTTGCAGGTATCTTAAAAATAGTTGGAGAAGGTAGTAGTTTACCATACTAATTTTTTACTTTTGCAAAATAATATTGGAAAAGATAAAATGATATACAACTTTTACTCGTAATTATGTATCTTCTGTTCTTTACTTTCTTACGAAATTCAAATGAATTTAAAGACTTTTGGAATCACAAAATCTTACTAATGTATTCGAAAGTGATAAAACGATTTCAACAATGTCAATATCTCAATTTCAATTTTTTTTTTCACAAGAACCCGTTTCAAAATGGGTATCTGACTTGTACCTAATGTAGTAATATTTCAAATACGTCTAGGAAAATATAGCATTTATACTTTTTTAAAAAAAAATAATAGTATGTCAGACACGTTACGCATTACTAAATCGTAGAAAATTTTCTAATTTGTTCTGAAGAACTCAGGGCTAATCATGAGTGCAATCATCACTTCTGTAAGATTTATATCCCTTCTTGGAGGTATGAACTCATTAAAGAAATGGTATCATCTTTTACACTTCAGAAGTCAGATCGTGGGGCCCATTACCACCCCATTCTTCTACGGAGTCTGATCCATCACTCTTGCACACAAGCTCCCACTCCACTCCATTTCACTCAATCGTTTGGTTTGTACTAAGAGCGATAATTGCATGGTAGTGGCACCTAGCGGCTCGACGGGCCACTATCTCCCTCGACTCTCTGCCTACTACTCTCAAAAGATGGCAGCACAATCTGCCCAGTCAACAACCGTTCGTAATGGATACTTTTGTGGTTGCGAAATGAAAGATATCAAGAAAATATTCGACATAACTGCACTCTTTTAATTTGTGGACCATACAAATTCTTATGAAACTGTATTGTAAAATATTTGTTAGTAAATATATATATATAATCTTCATTGATTGGTGAAAAAACGGGATATTTTCGGAAAACGGGACGTATGACCACTTTATTAAAGATATGTTTGAACTCTAGCCGAAATAGAAAACCTACCATCAGTGCCTTAGTGAGGGTGAGGCACCTGCCTTGGGCACCAAATCGCGGGGTGTCGAAAACTATATATAGAAGAAAAACTCCAAATATGCTAAGCGACAAAACAAAAATTTGTAACGTTGAAAAGAACGTTGATTTTTTCATGCAAATCACAGTCAATTGGAGTTGTTATAATATTTTTTTTTTTCGAAAAATTTATATAAAAGTGATAAGTGGCACGCGCATTATTAAGTTTCTCTTTTCAATTCCTATACAATATATTAAAATTATAGTAAATAAAATTCAAACAAA